>JANRGW010023151.1:0-25937 GCA_024733675.1 Psilopsiagon aymara
CTAGTTTTTCTTATTGGTCCTCCTAACAGTTGTTTCTCTGGATAGACCTAAGTTACTTCCCAACTAGAATACTCCTTGGCTAAACAGAGCACATTCATTCTACTCCTTTGCATTCTCTTCAGATGTCAAGTGAAATCTAAACATCTAATGTAAACCCATTTTAGTCTTTTTGTACTGAAATTTTCAGCAGCATGTCTATTGCTGGCTATAGAAAGGACCATTGAAAGCAATTGGTGTGGCAGCAGAAGCTGATGAACTGATGAGCTGGACAACAGCAATTGTAGCTTCTGCTGATGCTGGGAAAGAAGTGATGTTTTGGTTTATAAGACAGGCTTGCTTGTAAACTTGGGAGACTGACTGGGACTTGATGAAACAGGAAAGGAGATTCCTCCTAACATTTTATTTGTGTGAGAGGTCTGCGGATGTTAAAATCATGAATGGCATGATGTTCAGAAACAGGCAGTCCATCTAGTAGCTGTAGATAAGACTTTATTTCTTATCTCCAGTTTAGATGTGGAACACTTCTAAAAGCATCCAGCAAATTACAGTTCAGCTTGACTGATACGCAATTAAAATAATGCAGAGAAATTATTATTTAATAAATCAAGTTTTCATTCAGAGATGCTCAAAGCCAGTAAAGCTTTAATGAATACTGTGGTTCTTTCATTTTCTTATATTAGAAAATGATAAATTGAGGAACTGCAGCGCATAAAGGATGTTAAACAATTACTGAAATGTAAGCATGTTCTCCCAACCACTGTCTTTAAATGACAACTTCAGAGATGTTTTTTAATAATAAAATCTTGGCTGTCAAATGTGTGTGCCGTGCTTTATCTTTACTGGCATGAATAATTCCATTAATCTTATGGCTCAAGGTAAAAGGAAAAAAAAAGGCAGGTGCATAAATGTAATCTCCAAGACAATCTAGTAAGATACAGTTTCCTAAAAAATGAAATATTTGTATGTGACATCTCATTCAGTTACTGGAACCATAAACTTTGCTTTTCTTTGACACAGTCATTTACTTTCTATCCTATAATTCTTGCCTAGCTTTTATTTATTTATTTATTTAATAAATTAAAAACAAAAGAGAGAATTATAAAATAGCTTCGTTCCTTATTCTCAGTGTCCCCTTTTTAAGGATTATGGAGAACATGTCATAGCAGTCACTGGGGGAAAACTGGAATGGAAAAAAGGGAAAATGTGTTTAGAAACTTAAGAAATGTTGAGAACAAAGTGATATAAGGAAAAGGTTGGTGAGCTGCTGCTGTTCTTGAGTTCATATGATGCTGGAGTGTTTGACACATTGGAATAATAAATTCAGAAGTCTGAGAAGGGAAAATACAGGAATTGTTACTTTTCTGATAGAGAAGGTGATGTTGTCTATCAGGGTTTTAAATTGGGATGAAGACTTCGTGGTGTTTCAAATCTTCATCTGAACAATTTGCATTTTTGTGGTTAAAGTGAAATAAAAAGTAGATCGTGAAGTACATATTGTGAGACTGTTTAGGAGAAAGGTGTCTATAGAAGATCTAAAGTATTTAGAGAGAAAAGTTCCTCTGTCTAGCAGTGAGAAAGTAACTGGGGAAAAGATCTCTAAAAAGCTGAAACCAGGGCTAGCCTGCTGTAGAAACCCAGCATGCCTCTTAATCCAGTAGTTGATGGTCATCACCTTATGAAAACTGTTTTATTGTTTGTAGATTATGGAAGATTTTGTCTTTGGTCAAAAGATTTGTCTAATGCTACTGTGCAGCACTTGGTCATCCATGCCAGTTTCAAGCAGATGAGTTCTGGGATTAGACAGGGTCCAAGTATGAAGCATGTATTCCAATGCAGTTTATGAACCCAAGGAAGTAATTAATACAATTAAGTAATTAATATCATACTATTTTGTTAACTACTTCCAAAAGAGGTGAGTTTTATAACAGATTGAGTCCATGATTGAAGATTTGACTAGGACTGCAATTGTCCAGATGCAAAAGTCTTTATGTAAAATGGTCAGTCACATAATGAATGCAAACTGGAAGTTGTGTATTTGCTGTTAACTTTGACAGGGTCTGATGGCAGGCCATTTTCATCTCCTACTATACTACCAGCATTTATAACTTTTAAACCATAGCCATTGCTTTTTGTTAAATTCTTCTTGGGGAACATATTAATTATTATGATACTATAGAATTATTATATTAATATAATATAATTATTACTTAATAAATTATTGTAACAGTGAAAGCAAAATCCAGTTGAAGTGGTTTATTGGTATAGTATTTCTGTCTCTCTCTTCACCTCCAAGAGCTCAGAAGGCAACATACTTAACGCTTCCTAATGTCATACCCATGTTGATAAATGCATCAGTAGCATAAAGCAATTCTGACAATGTCAGACTTTCTGATTTTATAAACAGCAGTAAAATTCTAATTTGCTGAGTGTAGCTGAATGTTTTGTATTGTAATTAACTATCAGTTGGTAATGTGTTTGGTTGGAATGGCAGAAGGAAGTATCCCAGTGAATTTCAGGAATTTGAGGGAGCCTGGGCCAGAGGAACAGGAAGCCTGTAGTCTCTGAACAGATTTGAGTTTAAAGAGAAGTATGTTGGCAAAGGCTTTTCTTTTCGTGAAATGGCTTACTTTTTCTTGCGTGTAATGTTATGTGTCTACTTTGAACAGTGCTTAAGCAGTTAAAACTGCTTGAAATGTGTTAAAACAGTGATTTTCTAGCTTTGCATTAGATGGACTCTTTTAATTAAAAAAAAACAAACAAAAAACCAAAACAACAAACTGATTATTTTTTCCAATTTTGGAATAGCAAGAAAATTTAGCTGTCTTTAGAACTGTTAGTAACATTTCATCATTTCTGTATAGCACTAATTTTATGTCCAGTGTGACATAGCTTGATTCTGCTATCTCCTACCTGAATGTTCTCTAAAGAAGGTTAGGTTTCATCGTTAATCTCTAAATTAATTAGAGAAATCCAACAGCATCGGTAAATGTATGCTCTGTGAGCAAGGCTAATAGAGAAATACAGGATAAGATGGCAAGATTAATCAATTCTAGAGGTTAGTGCTGTTATTTCCCTGGTGTGCAGGACAAATGACCTTTGGAATTCCAAGTTGAAAGATATCCCTGTCCTTTTGATAGAGCTACATAGGCCTTCTAAAATGTGACACAATATGTATCATTCTCTTCTGTTCTGCTATATGTAATACTTTTCCATCCCCAGTTAATGAAAGAATCTGGTCTTCATTTTTCTGCGTTTTTGTGACGGTCTGAATTGGGTCTTCGCTTGGTCTGTGGTACCAGAAAATGTTTTTGAAAGCTGCTTCTGTTTCTCCTTTCTGTTCCTCCCCTCACCTCCTTTTGTATGAAGTCTTGTGCTGCTTGATTTCTTAGTTTGACATGTAATTCCTTATTCCTTCTCCTGGCTTTTCTTATTATTTTAGCAATTTTAAAGTGTATTATTTTCGTCCTGTGAGGATGTAGTTGCTTGTGCAGTTTACTCCTGTCTATCTTTTTCTGTGATACCACTGTGTGAAAGGTGACAAGGGGAGTTGCACTATAACTCTTGAAAACTAAATACTTGATTCCATGTGACATGAGCAGTGTCATGGTCAGGATCCCTGTTGAAAGTTCGTGAGATCTCCAGAGTTAACAAAAGCCTGTTTTGTTGACATGACCAGTTTTTATCGGGCAGTTGGTACTTATGTTTCATTTGGTAATTCTGTTTTATGGCTTAAAAAGTTGGCAGAAGTAGAAACTGGTTCACTAGGGACAAGAAAGAAGGCAGGATACTTGAAGAGGGCCATGCTGAAGGTGTATGAGAACAGCTTATATTTTCCTTTTTCAAGTTTATTGCTTGAGTTGTGCTGGAAACATAGAATGGTTTGGGATAGAAGGGACCTTAAAATATCATCTTGTTCCAACCTTCATAAAGTTGCATGCTTTTACAGGCAGCTGAGCCATCATCACAAGTACTGGAAACTGTGAAGGTGAAAGGTGAATGCTAATGTTCTGTTTTTCTGAGACTGTATGTAAAATAGTTGTGGTTGGCCAGAAGGTCAAGTTAACAGTACTGTAGCTGCAGTTACAAAGATGTGGAAGGATGCTGCTTCTGCATATGTGGATTTGCAGAAGTCACTGCTCTTGGATGCCATTAAGCTGGTAAAGGTGTATTCTGTACTCCAGTGGCTCGTATGCTTCCCTGGGTAGCTTTATGGCAATGCAAAGCTCATCTTTGTGGAGCTTACAGTCATTCTGGAGCGCTTTGCTGGTCTAGCATGCAGAGGTTTCTGAGTTGAAGTGTTCATAGTGTATATAACTTAATAGATTCTGTTCTAAGAGACTCAGAGGAACTTTTTTTCTCCCAAATCCTTTGGTCTGGATAGCAGAAGGAAGGATGATTTTCTTGTCCCCCTTTTATTTTTAACTGTTTCTCTTGTTGTTAATTGTAGAGCAGTACTGCAGTAACCACAGTGATGACTTATGAGGTAGCAATCAATAAAAGATGACCTGTTAACAAAGGCTGAAACGATTTGTACCTGGACAATCATTTCAGTGATTTCAAGGCCAGTGAAATTACGAGTATGGTAGGGGCTCAGAATGGACATCACAGCATATAAAACCTTGACTTGCTTGCTAAACTTAAAGAGATTGCTGAAAACTTGTCAGATGGAGAGAAGCACTAACTCTGGGGTCAAGCTGCTATATAATTTTCTCTGTGTAATGCTCTGCTTTTCCTCCTAAATATGTAAGAGAGATGGCTAAAATGAACAAAGAAAACTGAGTGAAATGACAATTTACTATGAAATGTGCAAGTCTGACTTCTTTTTTGTGGGGTTTCAATTCTGCTGTTTTCACCTGCAGTTAATTGTGTCATCTTTCCCTGAAGAGAAAAAATGCTTAGTAAGTGGGAAATCAGTATTGTAAAACCACTTAGAAGTCAAGAAGAAAGGTTGTTGACTGGTGTAATACAAGTCAGTAAGGTAATCTGAAATTTTGGCAATTTCTATTTAGGGCCTCCTTATTTTTAACACTACTGTTGAAGTATTATGGTGGTTGGCATTCAGCTTGCCATTTTTCATTTGTGGGTTATGTGGGAGATGGAGTCGGGGCAGAAGTGAGGAGTATAGCAAATCATTAGCTTAACATTATTTGGGACAGGCTCTGTTATTCTGGCGCTTATGTGAGCCAGGAGGTTGCTGTCCGTCCCTTCTTGGCAAAGCATTATTCTGTGTAATAGCATAGATGATTTCCACATGGAAATGTAATTTTAGATCTGTGCTGTGGTAAAAGATACATTTATGGGGCAGGGGAAGATTCTGACTTGAGACTGAGACACTGACTTTGAAACATCTTCACTTTCATTTCATGCACTTAGACAATGCAGTTAGTCTGTGTGAACTTAATATCCTAGCAGTTGGCTTAGGGTGGAAGGGCTTGTGTTTGCTAAAACTGCTTTTTAAATCTTTGTGGTTACTGGCTTTTCACTGACTGTTACAAATACCCAACATTAACATAGCACAAACATTAACAGCCAATTTCTTTATTGTGCTCGTTGATGGGAGATAAGCAAGCAGTCCTGGGTGCGCGGGGAGTCCTCACTCCACCTAAGTCGCACTCCGGGGGTTAAGTGAGCAGACATTTATTACACAGTCACGCACATTCAGTAGGTTCCCGAAGGAGCCGCGGGGATATTACAATTCGTTTCCCCTCCCTTTTGGCGCTTGCGCACTGCCCTCCGTCGGTCATGGGCAGGGGTCTTCAAGATAAGTAGTTTTGCTCAGGCTGCGTTTTTCAACGCCAGCATGTCCGAATGCCCCAGTCATCACAACCAACCAAAAACCAGACATGTCTGCGAGTCCTCTAACAGCTGGCTAAAGTTTAGAGCCGTGTGATCGCCGTTCCAGCCACAAGCAACGCCAGACGGGCGGACGTGGAGCACCCGAAACTAGCAGATACATGGGAGGGAGGCACGATTTTCAAACTGACCGACGAGTAGGAGGGCTACTAAATCTTGTTATCACGACTCAAATATTGTTTTCTAAGTTAGGCCAAAACCTGATTGATAAGTAGAAGGGCCATTATCACATCGCAAGGCTTACAACAGCAACATTGAAAGTGTCACCATCACTTCACAGGCCCACAACAAAAACGTAACAGGGCTATTATCACTTCTTTATTCTCTTTTTAACAGGAATCATAGTCTAGTTTATCACACTATTTCATGATTCTAACACTTACTGACTTTGGCAGTGTTAGAATTTGTTAGTGGAATGACCAAATGGAATTTAGACTTTACTTCTCTCTCCTGTTAATTGTTTTCTTGTATGTGGGTGTCCCTACTTCCTACCAGGTACTTACTGGGAACTGAATGTTCAATTCCCTTGCCCAGCTTTCAAGTGTATGTGAAATATTATCACAGATTAAAGTACCATAGTATCTTTAATTGTGCTCATCCCTCTGCAAAATTGTTATCTTTTCAAAAGACTAGTAGTGGGGAATTAGCATGTCTTTCTAGGTTGTAAATGGAAATAAAAGGGGAGGGGCCAAATCCACCCCAAGAGAGGTGGTCTCATGCTTCTTCTGTGGAAGCTTTTTAATTAAAAACTCCCTTCCTTACTTTCATGTCTTGTATGTGAACATCCCATAAATCTGAAAGAAACATGAGTGAAAGAGTAGCTCACGCATGCCCTTGAAAAACCAAACCTAATGATCAAAAGAACAATACCTTATAAAATTGAGTGATTACAAAAATTACTTTGACCTCATTTGTTTGTTTATGATCTTGATTTAAGATCATTCTGTGTTCTTCTCCGAGAGAGTACATGAAGGACTTGAATAGAAATACCATACCTTTGCAATTTCTTTGAACAGGTACTTTGTGCTGGACTTTGAGACGGGGATTCTGCAATATTTTGTGAATGAACAAAGTAAAAACCAGAAGCCACGAGGAACCTTGTCTTTAGCTGGAGCTATAATACTGCATGGTGATGAAGTACCACACATGTTGGTGGTCTACTCGGCTAATGGAGAGATGTATAAGTTGAGAGGTACAGTGCTGCTTAAATGTCAGCTTAATTCTTCATGATTCAGGATCATTCTTCTGTTCCCACTTCTGTGTCTCTTCTTCATGTCTCATTTTAATTCCCTGTACTTTCAGAAGGTAGTGGTTATACAGCTATAGTGTTGCACAGTGGAACACTAGTCTGGAGTTAAATACATATGGATTTACAATATAGAGACTTCCAGGGCTGGAAGGTACCTCAAAATGCTTTCTATATATAAGCTATTATTGTGGCATTTTGATAGTACAATGTATCTTGTTTGCTTCTGAAGGGAGGAAAAGCTGCTTTCATTGCTGTCCACTGCATAGCATTTAGTTTCTATTATTCATCTCCCCTGCCACCATCCTGCAGATAATGTGCAGGAATGAACCTGCTGATAGGTCAGACAAGGGAAAAATGCCCAGTGGCATTTTTTAAGATCCTCTGTTCTTGTGAGTCTTGGAATAATTGAATGCAGTGTTAACATAAACTTTTGCCTTCCCTTGCTCCCAAATGTAAGAAAGAGAGCACAGGGTATGTAAGAAAGACAACATGGGGTATGTAAGAGTTACTTTGGAATGATTTCCCCCCCCCTTTTTTTTTTCATTAAGAAAATAACTTTAAGGTATTTTCAGTCTGATTTATTGATCAGGACACTTTCGTGTTGAACTGCTTCACAAAAAAACCCCAACAGAGATGTATCTATATGTTTCTATATTTATCTATGTATAAGTCTATATAAAAGGTGAAGTAGTGTAGTGAAAGTTTGAAATTGTTGGTTTTCTTCTGACTACAGTTTATCAGCTTTTTATCAGGACGGAGTATGCAAGCCTCCTCTGTGTTACAGTGTGTTGCTGTTTTATACCTTGAACTGAAACACAAGAACAATCAGAGTTTTTGTTAAACTTTTTTGGCATTTGCACAGCTAGTTGTCATGCAGACTTGTGGTTTCATTGTGATGCTTTTCCAATCACTTGAGATTATAAATGACTTAAAATATGCTGCTTTTAATTTAGTGAAATCTATGAGTTTTATTCAAGTCAGTAAATATTTTTTATGCTGTGTCAACAACCATTGAGATACTTAATAGCAAAGGATCTAAGAGAAAATATTTACTGAAATTATCCACTCTGTATTGGTATTCTTAATCAGGATTACTGTAGTAGTTGCTGTTTAAAACAAAACCTCTCTCCCAAGTAGATTTAGTAATATTACACAGGAGCCATCTGATACAGGCTGCAGTCTTTCCAATATTTTTTAAAGCTGTTTTTTAAAGATAGGGGGAAATTCTAGTTTTCATTATTGTGTCTTTAAATTGCTTGTGAATAACACACAGATTTAAAGACAGACGTAGTTGATCTACATTAAAACAGAATTACTTAAGGATCTAGTAGCTTATCTGATAGCTGAATGACAGCCTTAGTGTAGAGCTTTTGCTGATTTAAATGCTATCATGTGGCACTTCACAGAGGGACACAGGTAAAACAAAAGTGTTATGGGTTTTGTTTGGGTTTTATTTGTTTGTTTTATAAAAAAAGGGCATCTTGAGGTAATTCTGCTTTTAACAATACTTGGAGGAGATAATTATGAAGAAGACTCATAAGCTTATCTCTTCCAACTGGCCACATCATATCAAGTCAAGCTTTAGGTGTGTTGTGTCTAAAAATTTACACACAGAATGTGTAAATTAGAATTTATAGTGTATCCTAAACAATAAATGATCTTCCCCCCCAGCCCTGTCATCTTTTCTTCAGTATCAATTTAAGTGTGATTCCCTGCATTTTTTTCTTTCTGTTCTAGCTGCTGATGCAAAGGAGAAACAATACTGGATAACTCAGCTTCGATCCTGTGCCAAACATCACAAGGAAGGTAATTCTAAGGTAAATAATTTAAAGGAAGAAGTAACTATTTTGTTTTAAGTGAGTAGGTGAAGAACAGCATGATCTGCATGGTAAGACTGGCTGCTGTAGTTAGTGGATTGATGTTTAGAGGTTTATGAATGAAAGCAGCAAGTTGTCATTCCTCAGTAACTGGAGCAGGTTTAAGGCAATTGGAATCTTAATTAACATTGTTCTATTTATGGGAAATAATTTCATTTCATTTAATGGCTCTTACTATAGAAGTTTTAGGTAGATGTTAGGAGGAGCCTTCAACTTCTTTACCAAGTCTGGAAGAGGTCATCATATGAAGGTTTATGTTACTTATTTCTCTTTGGAAGTGATGTCTGAATTTTTGTCCTCAAAGAGATAAAAATTTTGGACAGGTAAAATAAAAAAAATGCTTGTTCTTAAAAAATAGCAGGAAGATGGGTTGAGGATGTCTCCTGTCTCCAAGCAGAAATTATGTCAATCTGTTTAAATTAGAATGTATCTTGAAAGTGTGATTTATTAAAAACAGACAAAAAGCCCCATTAGAAATAAATTATTATTATAATTTTTATAGTTTTGGTGTTAATATCGAGTCAGTAAAAAAAAGTCCTGCTCTTGTTTTCAATTCTTTAAGCACTTCTGTTGATATCTTTAAAAGAATGAAAAAGAGTGCTTTCCTCATGAGTAATGGTTTGCTGTACTAAAAAAAAATAAAATGGATGTGACTGCAAGGAGAAAGGATTCCTCCCTGCCTCAGGATGCTGAGAATATCAGTCTTTTGTTAACTGCAGTCAAAGTTGTTCATCCTGAGTATCTTTGAAAGTTGGACTTAGAAAAGATGGATGGTGTTTTGAGGGACTGGTATTCGTTGAAGTGTGTCGTGTAAAATAAAACCAAGTATTTGTTGCTCTTTTTAAGTGATGTGAACACGTCAGGAAGGAATTATGGTATAGTTAAAACACTTTTTGCAGGAGAATACTTCAGTATTTTGGTGCTTCTTCAATTCTTATGTGTGGCAATTAAATATGGCTTCTATATAACTGTGGCCCACGACCATTCAGAAAGGTGTAGCTCTGCTTGATCAGAATACTCTTACAGTTGCTGTTGACTGGCAACTCAGGGGCTTTCTGTGCTAGAGATAGTAACTTTCTGTGCTCAGCTGCCATCAATGACTTATTGCTCAGTAGGTATTCTGATGACTTCTTGAATCCATGTAAATGTTTAGTATCTACAGTGTACTATGATCAGTTAGTACTGTTGTTCAGTATAGATGGTATCAGTGGCTCATGCAGTTGCATAATGATTCTTACGCTTTCTGTTCATTTGCTAATATTTCTTAATACTGGATTTGTTTTTTGCCTTTTGCCTGCTACTGGTAACTAATTCTGTAGAATTGACTACTTTTTTTTTCTGATGATGGGAGGGGAAAGTGCAAATGAGGGAAGTATAGTGTTAAAAAGTGCTCTGGAGTGGCTGAATAGAAATCACTTGCTGGCTATTAATAGTAATAGCAGTATGGGGGATCCTCAGAGAAAAAGAACTGAAAAATAGAGATTATTGAAAACTGAATATTATTATGGGATGCTCTGGGTGCTGAAAGCATACATAGATTTGAAAAACACTTGAAAGGAATAATGTTATTAGAAAATCTTGACTGAGTGGGAGGTTATTAAATACAAAGACAGTATCTGTCATAGAAGATTGAACACAACTTTTGGAAACAGGAAGGGCTTAGAATGGGGGGCATCTTTCTAGGCTTTTTCTCGTAGTCTTGCATAGTGACCTCCCGCTGCTATGGCTTTTATCTACTTCATAGACTTATTGAGCAAGAAAATAAAAGGATTTCCTTGGCTGAGGAGGGTGGTGGGCATACATAGCTGGTTATTTCAGACCGCAAGAGGAGGGTTCTTGCATTTTTCTTAGACTGATGAATTACAGAAACTTTGCGTAGGATTCTGGAGTACAGATGCATTTTGGTTGGTACAGCCAGTCATACTTTTCAATTGGCTTGGATCCGTTTATTAGAAAATGGAAATGCTGAAGGAAAAAATATTTTTTTTTTTGTGCTGTTAGAAGTGTTTATCTAAAATCAGAGTAGGCCACTTTTCACTTGGTATATTTGTTACTGAAGCACTCTTACTTCTCCACCTTTGTAAGCCACAGAGCAAATACAGAGTTTACATCTGTATTTTGACTCTGCTTCTTGTACCAGAAGTGTACTGTACTTGAAACAATATCATGGTTACCTGTTCCTGGGAACCTTCCTTTTGACCAGATTGGTCTCCTGTATTTCAGTATCTTTTCCCCTTTTTCCCTCCTGTCTTCTCAGTCTTTAAGAGTATTATCTAAGAGGTAGATTTTCTGTGACTTTAGCATTGCATATAGTGCTAACTTAGATTCATCTACAAGTAAGTTTTAAAGTTTCTCTTTGGGTATCAGATACTCTTTGCGATGGAGTGATGCTTCAGAGATTCCAGAAGCTAGGGAAAAAAAACATTTCTATAACATCTTTGTTTTCCTCAGTTTCTTACTTCAAAACCATGAAGAAGGTACATTGATATTATTAGCATGGAAGTGGAAACAGGCTGTTAAAGTATTTTAAATTTACATAAAATAGATGCTGCTGTTTTAGCTGCCTTACTCTTTCTTTTGTGTTGGGGTTTGGGACTGGAATTAGATAAAAAGGTTTGTAGTGATATGGAGAGAGATACATGTTTGGCTTCCTTTTGAATGGCTGAGGACTTGACAAAAATCTGTATGTCTGGATTTTGTTAAAATAGCCCTACCAGTGATAGGATTGTCAGGATGTGATTTCTTATTTTACTGGCAACAGGGTGGGACTGCTCTTTTTTTCCCCCTTTCCCATTCCTTGATGGGTGTAGTAACTGCTAATTGCATCTTGTCTGTCTCTCATAGTTGCTATCACAGACAGGCAGATGGGTACTCATGTGTTTTGGGCTTCTAGAGCTTGAACAGCATCCAAGCTCTGAGAACAGGCATCTGGAAAGTTGGAGGCTGAGTGCTTGCAAGCAATCCTCTCCTGCAAGCTACACCTTTTTCAGAAAAAGAATGAGAAGCCGAAATTTGTAGCTGTTTTTTTAGGAGTCATACACTTGAGAATGAGGTGGAATAGGAAGTGTAAAATATGCAGTGAGGGATACGGTTTGTCTTGTGCAAGTGGGATATAGATTATCAAGGGAAAAATAATGGGATGACAAGGCAAACAATGGGAACGTTCCTGAGAATAACAGCGGAGCACCTCTTAGCTACTGGTCTTTCATATTGTAGAGATAACATGGTTTTGAAACCTTGAATAGATATTATTGGAAGGAGATTCAAGAGAAAACGTGAGGATTTGGAGAATGTTTTTGAAGGTGAATCTGTGTCATTATTCTTGTGAAACACTAGTAGGAGAATGTTCTTGCTTCCTTCTCTGGATCCAGATCAGCACTGGTTTCTTTCCTTTTTCAGTTACTGACTGCTTCAGAATGCTACTATGTGACTTGCTGTCCTTGCTGTCTTTAAAGCTTCAGCTGGGATTGAATTAGTGGAGTAAATTAAACAGAGCAATGGTTTAAAAAAAGAAGAAAGAAAAAAAGTTGTATCCTAATGAGTAAATTTAGTTGTATCCTAATGAGTAAATTTAGTTGCATCCTAATGAATGGTTGAAAGGTGAGCTATGTGGCTAACAAGTGGAAGTAATACAAGCTAGGTCTGTCGTGTTGTTTTAATTAAGTTTTACACCTTAATGATAAGAAAACAGTAAAGGATAATGTTCTCTAGGAAATAATTCCCATGCTGTAAGATAGTCTTAACGTTCTTGGTATTCCCATGCAAGTCTCATTTTGCTTAATTACAAATTGCTGAACCTCCAGATGTGCCAATTCACAGTGTATTGGAAGAAATCTGTGTCTGGATAGGACTGCAGGGTGTTTTTTTGGCAGTTCAAAGTGAATATTATTGTACATTTTTAAATGGATTATTCAGTGGCATTCTTAACATCTGCATGATAACTGTTTCCATAAAGCCAGATTCACTTAGTGAAAGTTTCAAGTCTTTGGTTCTTTTGGTTCTTTCATGCATATGAAACTTTTTTTCCTTTTGAGCAAGTTCACTTGTACCTCCTCTGGTATGCTTTTTTGCTTCCTCCTCTCAACCCTGACCTATAAAGTCAACTAAAGAATAGTACTTCTAATTAAAGCATGCTTTGGAAATCCTTGCAGTTGTGAGACTGAAAAGGAAACAGTGCTTGGCTGTAGATATGTGAATGTTTGACACCTTTTTCCTCACTTTGGAAGCTGCATGAAGATAAGAGTTCTCTGTTTCAAAATCCTTCTATAGAAATGGAAAATGGTTTAGGACTAAACATGAGCTTGCTCAAATGATTCTTGGTGCATAAAACATATTATGATGGAATGATTATCATAGTCTCTTGCTTAAAAGTATACACATGTATTTATTGCCTTACTGAGGATGATGAAGCACTATAATATCCTGTTAGAAAAGTTAGTACGATAGATGGTGCTTTACACGAATGTGCAAAGTATATCATAAGCTGAACCATTTTCAGTTCTGAAGTTTGGATGTTATGTAGATTCAGTCATTTGCTTTTAATATTTGCAAATGATTATAATGTAAATTAAACAGATCTCTGTATTTTTCTTTTATTAGTGTTTGTTTATTTAAGATGCATTGGAAAAGAAGTAGATGGGAATTTAAATACTTAATGGGGATGTCTCAAAATTGTAATTACTTTCTGAAAGTGTATTTCTCAGCTCTAAAGCTGCATGCTGACATTGGTTCTGTGCTTTATATATGCACAGTAACGGAATGTCATTTCAGTATTTATTATTCTGTAGAAAGCATCTGTGGCACAATGCCTGTGAAAATGATGATTATCACCCATAAAAGATATGACAGTTCACTTCAGAAATGAATTTATTGATCTCTGCAACATTGCATTTACTTTCCAAGATAAACAAAACTGTTTGCTTCTGGTAAATGGTGAAAAGCATTTCAGCTTCTTTGTGAGCAGGAAGGGCAATCTCCAGGGAGAAGGAGTCATGAAAACATTTATAGAGGTGGAACTTGCTGTTTTACAGTTACATTATTTTGGTTGTTAGGATTTTTGATATCCAAATGGAAGCATTCATTAACTGCTTTTTTTTTATGTTGGAGGTGGATGGTCTACTAGAATAAAAATCTTAACCTATGTTAGCTAAGTGTATTTTGGCTGGTTTTAGGTCATAAACCCAAGATGAAGGCAAGTAACAAATTAACTTTTTGTTAGCTTCTGTATTATTCTTTTATTAATTTTCATTTTATTAGTAGGCAAACAGAGCAATGGTGAAGTATAGCCTCAGGAAAGAATATTCGGAATCCTTTTGGAGTGCTTCACCCTGTGGATTTCTTGACTCATTTGCACTATGCATTACTAATTGTTGGAGAGATAATGTCTTCCTCTCATCAGACTTTCAGTATCTTTTTATTCATTTATTTGCAAACCAGAAGGCAGTAGGACCAAGGAAAGCAAGATGTGCTAATAGTTAAGAGGGGCAGTCATACCAGCAGTGCTAGGGTGAAGAGGGGATTAAGAGTAAAGATGCAGTGATCTCTGTAATTGCTTTGATTTCCTGTGTCTTTAATGTCTTTTATGGTGTGATGTGTGATTAGAGTGTTTTTGGCTGTGGAAAGCATCGGATAGGCTTTAACATTTTAACAAAAATAGAAAACTAGTTTTTGCACAGCTGTGTGCCAATGTGGAAGGTGTGCTTGTCATTCTCAGTGTTTAGTCTGAAGAAGTTCTGCAGAAGAAGAGTCAAGTATTTGGCTGGGATATAGGTGTTGACAATGTGCTGTAAAATTCAAAAGTGGTGAAGGGGCTGAGTGTGTTGTTCCTGGAGAAGACTCTCCTGGCAGTGGCAGGAAGAAGCTGTCAGAAGGAAGTAGCTGCAGTCCTGACTCCCAGGGCAGAGCAGGCACAGTGCACTGCTGCTGTTCTTCATGGCATGGAGGTGTGGAGCCCCACTTCAAAAGGTTTTCAGTGATTGCATAAACTGCCTCCTGCACACATTCACCCAAGCTTTGTGTGTGACTGCTTTTGGAAGTTTAAATTGTAATCTTATACTTATGGGGCCTTGCCTAGGGATAGCTTAATGGGTAGCCAGAGGGCCTGGTGCTGAGCTCATTTAGGGTTTGTATGTTACAGACATACTCTAAAGAGTAATTCCAAGCTGGATGCTAGAATCGTAGAACAGTTAGGGTTGGAAATGACCTTAGATCATCTAGTTCCAACTCCCCTGCATGAGTTTGTGTCGTGAGCTAGTGGAGTTTTCTGGCACATCAGTGGGAAGTTTTGGGTCACGAGATGGTTGAAGGGTGTAAAGGGACAGAAAACAGAGGTAAGGAAAACTTGCTTATAAGACTTGTAAAAGATGTTCAAACTAATGTACTTGGCTCTGATACCTGTCAAAGACTGTGGCTGTATGTGCTACTTCAAGATTGCTAATCTTCCTGCTGCATAGTATTCATAACTATCTTGTGCTGAGAGAGGAAGGAGAGGACTCTAGAAGAGAGGCTTGCTCTTGTATTTAAACAGCAACAGTACATGTATTTTTTCATATTTATTCATATTTTATGTTACTTTTGTTATTTGCAGATCTGTAACTCCACACTCTCCCTCCCCAAGAAAACCAAAACTTAACTTCACTTTTCATGCAATACAGCTTTTTTTCCTTTAAGAAAAAAGTCACTCTTTTACATGGATCCTGTTTATCTGAGTTTTAGCATCAGTTTACCTATATAAAGGTAGCAGTTGTGTATTTTTAATATTGTGGTCACATGATACTAGAATGTCAGTGATACTCAGATTTCATTCTAAAACCAAAAGAATTTTATTAAACTGGAAGATGTTGATTTTATGCTGAAAAAAGAGAAATGATCCTGTTCTTCCTCTGCAGCCTAAATTTAGTTTAGAAGTATTCTAATGCTATAATCAGTTTAAAAACCAAACATCAGTGAGTACATTCTGCTATTATATACTATGCATAGCTTTTTTTCTGTGAAACTTCTATTTAAAAAGGATATTCAGTCCCACCCAGTCTCCGTCATCCCCTTTTTTCTCTTGAATACCCCTTTCCCTGCCTCTTATTTTAATTGTAGTTATGTCTAAGCAATGCTGTTTCACATGGAAGATGAATTAAAAACCTGTCAGCCTTCTGTGTGTTTCTGACAAATTCTACCCCCCTTTTTTTTTTGCCTTAGAGTCAAATCAAGTTTGAATGCAATTGTGAATTATCAGCCAAGGTGGTTAATTTTTGAGTATCTCAATCCACAGATGTTTATTATTATAATCTTCTCAGTCATGGTGGTGAAGAATGTATCGGTTGCAATACTGGAGTCAGACTGTCATTTTTGGAAGTGTTGTGAATAGTTCATACCAATGGAATAATGCTGCTTTCTATGTGTGCTGCAGCTCTTTGCACACTGCAAATATACCTATTTTTTAAACTTTCAGATGCCTCAGAAAGTCTGAGGTCTAGTTTTGTGTGGGGGTGGCAGAGGGATCATGTAACTTCACTCTTCCTTCTTGGCAGTGCCAGATAGTCTGCATTTTACAGGCAGTGTAGTGGTAGCAGGATGCCTGTCTCATTCCAGTGCTAGCTGGAACCTGCCCAGCTTGCATGTGAAGTCTTTTATGTGAAATAACCACAGAATTGCAAATTTTGACCTGTGATTGTACCCAAGTAATATTTTTGTGCACTAGTCCAGCAGACTCAAGAGCAGTACCCCACTTTGATGGTAACTATCTTAGCAGTGCTGAAGACTGCCATTATTACTTGTGCCGGGCTTGTAGCAGAGGTGAACTGCTATTTCACTCATGGGCTGTATATTTACCTTAAAGTGCTACTAATTGTAGCGCTTCACTCTTCAAAATGGTTTGTATTTCATGAAGCAACAGTTTTTCTGTTTTAGTTTTAACCTTGCAGATGCAGTCAATAGTTCAAATAGAAAGGAAAAGCTCTTTTATATTGCACTTCTACGTATGTTGTCCCATGGTGCTCTAGGACGCATCTGACCTTGAATGAGAATTGTCCTAAAAAACTTGCATTTGAGGGCTGCACCAAACAAACCAAGATGGCAACACTGACACAGTTGGAACAGAGAAAGTTCTTGAATATTCAGGCTGATTTTATAGGTTGTCTGTTAAGAGTATTCATGCTGTGGATACTGTTGGAGATTTATTTCTGGCTTTTTTTTTTGTATCTGGGGTTTATCCCAAGCTTACTGCAAAATATTGTGACTCTTTAAGCCATATTTAATTTTAAATGTTAATGTTTAAGTGATATTTGAATTTGCCTTGCTGAAATTATAGCTTCTGTCATGCTGAAAACAACACCGCACAATTCCAGAAGTTCTTCAGGTGAAAGCATTAAGAATCGTTTTTTTGATGTTCACAGCAGTTTGGTGAATTGTAGAGCAGTGTCTTCATAAAAGGTATTTGTGTTGGTATCGTTATTACTCTGTCTGCAAAATCCTTCCTGATCTTTCCTAAAAGGTATGGTTGCAAGAATTTAGCAGCATGTTAATACGTAAGTTTGTGAAGATTTTTGTGAAGGTCAATCAATTTCAGACAATCCAAGAAACAAAGGTGACAGCCACAATGTTTCCAAGAAGATCCCTGCTGAGCAATGCAGATGGATCAGAAGGAGTAAATCATCTGTGAGTTAGATCTCCAGATTTAGGGTTTCGAGTAAAGTAGAACAGCACAATCTGTAGGCTGAATTGTAAATTATTTACTTGTGTAAAGGTTGCTAATGTCATCATCCCATTGCTTGTTCTAGAATATTTCATCCTCACGAAGTAGAAGCTCATCTCTGCTGCCATCTGGGACAGTTAATGCTGCATCTCCTAGTGGCCAGCGACATATGAATCAAAGTGGGCCAACTGTTGTAACCATCACACATCACAAATCACCTGCAGCTGCGCGAAGAGCAAAGAGCCAATGTTCTGGTCAACTCCATGAAGTCAGAGAGGTAAGAGATAAAAATGCGATGGTTTGCTGTAACACTGAACATCTTATTCTGCTTTAGAATAAGCAATCAGGTCTGACAAGTTAACAGTTCTTTTTGTTTCCTACATTGTTTGACTGCTTTATATTGATCCCCTCATAGAGCAAAAGGCAGTCTTGAATTCTGGAAAAGCTTGAAAGTCTGATCTGTACAGTCTTTTTTATGCCAATGGTAAAATTAGTGTGTGCACATGCTTTGAAGAGGAAATGGATTGGCCACAGCTCCCAGACTTTGCAGTGCTGCTGCAGTGCTGAGGGAACATCTCTTAAGCTGCATGCAGCGAAACCTTTCAGATTGGAAAGCAGGCCCTGAAGCATTTAGCTTTCTAGCATATTGTTAAACCCCTCACCCCTTTGATTAAGTCTGATAAATTAATGTGAAAGAAGGCACAGCTCCCCACACTTAGCAGTTTGTTTCTATATGGCAGTAGTTTTAACTTTGTTGTTAAGTTTCTCCTGTTGGCCTTGTGATGGAAGAATGCTTTGTCCATATTAAACACATAAAAACCCAATGAGAATACATGTTTCTTTCAGAGCAAATTTGCCAGGATTTAAGAAGTGTATCTCATATAGCAATTTAAGTCTGCCTTCCAGACAGCAAAAAGAGTACAGAGTTTTAATATTAAATAGTACGGCAGACTTGCATGGAACTTGCTTCGTCTTTTTTTCATCCTTTTTCTTTCATATTTTAGCTTTGTCTGAATTTCTTGCTGTTCTTTAGTAGTGGCTTTGTAGGTATCTCTCTCACCATTCTACCAAAGAAACTGTTGGTAGCCTAGCTGCTTTAAAGCATTCTTTTATGGCATGGGTTTAAAATATCTACCCCAGTTCCTCAAGTTACAGTCTTAACAGTCTGCTTTTAAGTTTTACTTTCCCTAAATGCTTTATAAATGGAGACCTTTCATATTAAGAACTTGAATAAATTCTTAGTATGTGCTCACAATGGATTCTCAAATCACACATCTTGATGATGAATGCTTCTTTTTATTCTAGCAGCATTAAAAGTGAAAACTTCCTTTGTATACACTATTGTATTAACTATAGTCATTCCTTGCTCTGAACAGCCTGCTGTCTGAATGTCACCCATGTTTTCTTTACATTATAGGAAACACACATCTGTTTGTTTTTCATTAGAATATCTTGTCTTTTCCTACCAATCATCTCCCCCAGGTTGTTTCTACTTTATTAAATGTATTTGCCCTTATAGGCTGAATTCAGAGGGCACCTTAAAAGTATTGATAAAATAAACAGTGGGAGCTATTGCAACTTTGTCAAATTAAGATGAGTAGGGCTGAAAGGAATTTAAAAGAGAGAACTAGTATATGTGCTGATCATAATAAACTGAAGGGGAAAAGGTCAGCAGATGCAAAGAACTACACTTGGGAAGGAAGAAATAATACTAGCCTACAGTAAAACAGAACAAGTGGCTAGGTATCATCTCTGCAGAAATGCCTGAGTGGTGGAGACTCATTTGTTTACAGTGTATTGCAATGTATGTCATTCTGAAAAGGTAAATATTGCAGGACTTTAATCCATAATCATGGAAGGTAATTATTTTGCTGTGCTTGGATGTGAGAGTATTACCTCAGCTGCAGCGCCAAATCCTGTGGGAGCAACTTAGAGGGCTGCAGTAAAAGAACCTTAGATGCTGAACATATGGTAATAATAGCAGGTTAAAAGAAATGAGTGTTTTTCAGGGAGGGAAGATGGTACTAAGATAAACAATGAGTAGGAAAGTTTTATATGGAGGCATGTGAACGTTACCTTTCTGGTAGTGCTTTTTTTTTTTTTTCCTTTTTTTGGTGTGCTGCTGCTTAAATAAGAATTTATCAGTGGAAAAATCAGTCCTCCCTCTTTCCCAGTCTCACATAGAAGGAGCCTGCTTCACTGATCTTGTTCTTGTCTTGTGAGAAGATAAGTCTGTTTTTCCAGGTTAAGGAAGCAGACAGATTTCATTTCAGTGGCATGCTCTATGCATTTCTTTCTCCTCCCTTTTCAAGAGTGGATGCAATAGACCTGCCTATATGCTGCCTGTTTTTTTCAGGGGATTTTATTGTTCCCCAGGTCAGTGGTGACTGTTAGATCTAGCTTCTCATGTTAAATTTATGAATAAAGAGATGGGTCCAGAGTTCTTCCCAAAAGTGTGCTTAAATCTGTTACAGTCCTTTTTTTTTTTTTTAATCTGAAGTACTTAAAGTACAATAAGAGAGAGTTAATCCTATCAACACCCAAATCTTTGCCTTTTATTTGGGAGTTGTTTGGTATGATTTGGATGAAGGGAAAAGACAGCAAAAGGATTATAGATCTGTGTTAGTGGTCCCCTTATAGAATGAAGTCACTGAAGCTTTGATGTGCAAATAAGCTTTTTTTTATTGTACTACAGGTTGGACTACATTAATTTTACATCTTGTAAAATACAGCAGTTGAATCAATGGAAAGAGTTGATATACCTTTGGGAAGTGAAAAGAAGCCTGTGTTTAAATTTTTAAAACAATGTTATGGTAATACTACAATATTATGTATGAGATCTGTGAAAAACAGTAAAGCTACAAAACAGGCATTCACTTGGGACACAGGGTCTTCACTAGCTTGGACAGTGCCTCTGGGAAGTGCTGAACTTGAAATAGCTGCTCAATTCCATACCAGTTTTTCTTGATTTGGCCATGTTATTTGGAAACAATGAAGTATATCTCTGTGTTGCAAACAGGACAAAATATATTCCAATATTTAACATAATGCAGTGATATTTGGTGATGCTGAGTTGTACTTTTCCCCCTTTTTTCCTTTTGTAGTAAGAATAAACAACACATTGTTTCCTTGTGGGGTTTGTTATGGCTGATTGAGTTATTTCTTTTACACAGATTATAACAGAGGCTTATTTAGCACCAAACTGACATGCAAAATTCTGTAAAGCAACTGTGTAAGTCTCCAAAATTATACGTGTAGTAAGTCTTTCTTAAGTGTTGTGAAACAACTTTCCCTTTCTTCAAAATTTTGGTAAGCTAAAATTCAGCGTGAATATTGAGCTTTGACTGCTATAAAACTTTACTTTTAATACTCAAGCTACTTTTGTATAGCATTGAGTTGAAAAGGAGCTCAGGAGCGTTACTTTTCATCATAATGTAATTTTTTGTTTAAAATAATATTGTTGTCTTAAAAATTTTTTTGTTGACATTAACTTGATGTCAGTAGTCCAGTCCATACTGGTTTATGGAATGTTACAACAAAATTAGAACTCGCCATACATCAATTTGGGAGAGCTGATTTGCTATATATTGCATTTTATGTGGAATTATTTGAGATCCTACCTCTTTATTTGGGCCATAACTTATCATTAAAAGGGTACTTTCAACTGATTTTTCAGTAAGTGATTTTATGGTAACATAAGTGTGTGTGGTGCTAAAATGGAATTCTGTTTTTTAAACTGTGCGTATTATTGTCCTTTTAGCAATTTCTGATAAGAGTTATGCTTGAAGAATTCTTTAATGCAGGCAGTTAAAATTAACTGGAACATAAAGCCAAGTGACCACATTTCACTTCATACTAAATTTTAGCTGTCACTGAACTAAATAATAGTGTCACACTTCATCTTGGAATTGTGTTTATTTTGCTGAGAACATCTGACCATTGTACAGCCTCTGCCAGAGTTACCATTGTTGTTCAAGAACCAAGAATTGCAGTATATGAACATTTTTTAGTAACTTATATTAATTATTTACCAAAGTTTAGAGAAATGAAATGTCATTAACCAGAGGAAGTCTAGAGAAATATTTTTTTCCACAATTTTAAAAGTTGATAGAGAAATTCCTGATACCTTTGAAATGTGTTGTTTGTTACAACTTTGGATACTCTGCAGTGGGGTAGTCATGAGCATGTATTTCTGAACATCTGGGACAGTGACATCCAGATACCATGGGGCCTCCACCGGTGTGAGACATCTATTTTATGTGCCAGTGGGCAGGTTCAGAATTTGGAAAGGACTGCTTTTGATAAGATGACAGTCCTACTGCTTCTTTCATGTCCTTTGCCGTATAAGAACATAATTACTCTTTGATTCCTGCAGGAATTATGAAACTAGATGATTGTTCTTCGCTCCCTCCCTTACAATATAGGAAAACCTAGGGCATTGTGGAGTGAGATTTACCTGCAGTTTTGTTAGTCTGCAGTTGGTCAATTTTATGTGGTTACTAGGAGAAAGAGATGATTCTAAAACACTTTGGGGATTTTCAGACAAGAAGTGAACATCTTCAGGTCACTGTAATATTTGGATAGCAAAATCAGCAACTGTGACTGTTAGTGAAAAAGAATGCTGTTGTCCATGAAGAACTGTTCGTCCTGTTGCAGAATTATAGTGCTGCACAAGCAGTATTGTAGGTAAAAAAGGCACATGCAGTACTTAAATCACTCAGGGAAGCATTCAGATTTGCAGAACTTTCACGTATGTGAAAGCACAAAGGCAGACTAAGCTGTGAGTATGGTTATGGTGAAACTTCGTAATCAGTGTTTAAGCTGGTAGTAGGGGAAAACCTGATGATTTTTGTTCCATGCCAGAATTTACTTTTCAACTTTGAAAAAGTGAAGGTTTTTTTTTTTGTTTAATTTTTTTATCCTCCTTTTGTTTCTCTAGAAGTACATATGTGAAAGCCTCAATGGATAAGACCAATTTAATGCCAGTTTTAGCAAAAAGAATGCTGTAGCTCTTGATGTTTGACATAGCATGGAGTTTACATGAGATTGTGTGATAAGAGCATGTGTAAAAAAATGGTTTGGATTCTTGTACAGGACATTGTACAGGATATTCTTGTACAGGACAGTGTGAAGTACGCACAAAGAACATCTAAGAAATACTACTAATAATTGAAGTGGTTTTGAAAGTATAATTTTGATTAGTTTGATAAATTTTTGTTGAAGTAGGGAAAAGTGCTTTCGCTGACAGTTCTTACCTTGACTCTGGAGTGTGGAAAGATGAGAGCTAGCTTTGTGACAGAGATGACCCTCTGGACTGCATGGCTAGTAAATCAGTTAGTTGCTTTTCGAAGATGGAAATCCTCTCATCATGTTCACCTAACTTTAAGGCATGGATCGACTGCTAAACTATGCTAACTTCAGTCTTTCTGGCCTAATAATGTGGGTGCCTTCTCAGGGAGAGGCTTGATACTTGGGATCTGCAGCTGCAACTGCTGAAGTCTGTGCTGCTGTGCCTTTGCTATGCATGTTTGAAAATAGTTACCTAAAATCATGTCTGTGGTTTTGTTTGTTTGGTTGTTTTTTCCTAGATATATTTTAGTATAAGAAGTACCTTTGTCAATGTTTTCTTTGTGGCAGTTGGTGGTTGATTCTTTTAACTAGATTCTTCCTGCACTTCAAAACTAGTTATAGTAAATGCTCTATAGATTTCTCAGACTGAGCAGGGAGTTTTGTCTTGGTAGCTTGTAGATAACTGCAGAAAGTGTTTCTAGTGTTTAACTTTTAAAATCAAAGTAACCTATTTTCTGTTAATTTGGAGAAATAATATGGTGCTACTGTGAATGGCAATTTTGGACAGAACACAGAGGAGGAGCTTCTGTTAGTTTAAGATCTCCACTTCTAACTGGGCTTGTATTTAAAATATCTTCCTCCCACCCTCCACTGTGCATAATAAAGAGTCATCCTTTTGATTAATGAGTATTATCTTCAATCAGTTATTTCCGTCATATACATTACAGGTAGTCTATAACCATAGATGGATGCTGGTTGGAAAATGGGATATGTTACTTAATTGGTTACATCTTAATACCACTACATCTATGCTTTTTATGTATTGTATGTATTACACTTTCATTTGTCTGCGAACTCATTGTCACAGATTTTTCATTTTAATTAGCAGGGTGTGGAAAACAAGGACAAATGACTCCACTCTGAAAGAGATAATAAAAAAGTGCTTGCAAAAACCCCCCAAACCAAAATCATAGCTGTTTCTCAGTAGGCACCAGTTTCTTCTTGGCTAGTGGTAGTGAAGAAAAGACAGCAGAAAACCTTTGAGTCAGTTCTGTGTCTACTGAAGTTAATAGAAAGTGAATGCAGCCATAAGTCTTAATTCAGTTGTTAGTATTTATTTGGCATAGAAGATGCTAGTGTAAGTTAAGCTACGGCTACTACTATTTAGCTGTGCTTAGAAACACTTTCTGAATTAAGAAGTATTGTAATACAATTTTATTGTAGCTGAGCTGGCTGATACTGAGGGTTGCTCCCAGCTGTGTGTTAACAGGAGCCATTATAATTTGTTTAAGGATATTAGGCCTTTGACAATATAGACCAGTTTCAAATAAGGGGCTAAAAGGGGCAGCTGCAGGTGTTATCATTGCACTTTCTTCTGAATTGTATTGCCACCAATTTTAGTAATGTGTGTTCCCTGTTCAGTATGAAGATACCAGTGTAAGCATGCGGAAATGTTCTTCTGGCTGCTCAGCAATGGCAAAAAGTGAATTGGGAGCATATTGAACACATTAAATTATTTGGTATCTTCTCTGGCAGTTTTTCTTGAAGGCTATTTGACTTGTAGGTGATGAGACATCTATAGACATCTGTTTATTTTACCTCAGGTTAATAGTCAATAAAAACACCTCCCTGGGGCATGAATGAGACTCTTAAATACTTGGGATTTCATTTACCTTCCAAAGCAGCAAATATGCATATGCTTATAAAAATAATTCATCAAGTAGCATTAACTGTCTCACTGTGGGGATGAGGAGATGGAAATTATTCTAATACTATAAACCAGTAGTTATTAAATCACATAAACATGAGCTGAATACTCTGTGTTCAGACTCTCTACTTTGCCTTTGCCAATATCTTTGAGGTTCCTAGAAGAAAATGTCAGTTACACCTTCCTAAATTCCACCTTGGTCTATGTATTTGATCTTGTCTTCATGCAAAGGTTGAGTCATCCTGGATTCCAGATACCCAGGCAGGGAGAATTCAGATTGCTATGGGAATCGTATAGCAAATGTTCTACTAAAATTATGTTGTGTGTCCATGAAGGTTATGTCAAGAGTGAATTGAACCTGGTTTACTATTTCTGGTTCTCTCTCCTCCTCCAAATCTGAAAAAAATACAAATAATGCAAACATGGCATATTTTAACTTTTTTTTTTCTTCAGTCTGTAGTTTAGTAGCAATTGAGCGTGTGCAAAGATGATAATTTTCAATCATTTAATAAATGGTAATTTATAAATTAGGGATAATAGTGTGTATGATAGCTACATTCAGAGGCTGCTGCAGCATTCATTTTCTTCAGCAGTTACAGAGAAGCTAAGGTTACTCTTTACAGTTACTAAAATATGTAATTAGATTTTAAGTAAACGGTAGGTTCCTAAAGGAGCTTGAGAAAACTCAGATTTGATGGGAATTGAGTACCCAGCTTTTTTGTCACTTATTTTTGTACAAAAGCTAGAATTCAACTCTTCTGTTTTATATGCATATACAATCCAGCTTAACATATCATACACTTAGCTATGTTTTTGAAAGCTACAAGGCTTTTTTCTCTCACAGTTAAAGAACACATACTGCAGTAGTTTCAGTTGAGAGTTGGCAGTTTGAAAAGCAAGCTTTAAGGAAACATGCTTCAATAAATCTTCTCAGATTAGAGTATTGCATCTCAGAGCTGCTTGGTTAGTGGCTCTGCTTTCAGTGTGGCTTTCTGCGTGACTGGCACTGATACTCGGAGCAAACCCTGAGCAAGACAAGGTGCACTTACCTTCCGCAACTCTGTTTGTAGAATTACAGAATAGTTAGGGTTGGAAAGGACCTTAAGATGATCTCGTTCCACCCCCCTGCCATGGGCAGGGACACCTCCCACTAAACCATATCACCCAAAGCTCTGTCCAACCTGGCCTTGAACACCATCCGGGATGGAGCATTCACAACTTCCCTGGGCAACCCATTCCAGTGCCTCACCACCCTTACAGTAAAGAATTTCTTCC
>JANRGW010023155.1:0-54361 GCA_024733675.1 Psilopsiagon aymara
GTCTCTGCTTCCTCCCGGCTCCCCCTCCTCCCTGGCAGAGCATGAGGCTCAGAAAGTCCTTGGCCAGACCAAAATGTGCTAAGCAGTAACTAAAACATTGGTGTTATCAGCACTGCTCACAAGCCAAAAGCCCAAAGGAAAAAAAAAAACAACGCAGCTCCACACCAGCTACCAAGAAGGAGAAAAACGACTGCTACTGCCGAACCCAGGACAGCTAGCTAAAGAGAAAACAGGAGAAGCTGTTTATAAACAGTTTCTCTTTTCTGTGTGTGTGTCTCCTACTTGTTTGACACTCTTGATTTTCCCGTATATTTAGATTTCTACATCCCAAGTGAAATACTAACCTGTTGCTTGTCAGATGAGAAAGCAGAAAGGAGTTAATTTTAATTAGGTAGATTAAGCCAAGACAAAGTGGTTTTGTTGTGTGTCTCAATAAGATTCAGATTATACTTTGTTTTATTACTTAGTAGGCTACTTTGGGGGATTTCTAGACCTTCTTACCACTTTCTGTGATTTATTGCAGCTATGAAAAAAAAGAAACAGACGTCAATGGAGCACAAATAAAAATCAGAGAGCTTGAAGCAGCCCTCAATTCTAAAGAAGCTGCACTGGCCACAGCACTTGGTGATAAGAGAAGTCTGGAGGAAGAGAATGATGATTTAAGAGATCAAATTGTACAGGTGAGAGGAAATACTCAACTACCAAGCTTCTTTCAGCAAATGAGGTACTTTGAAAATCTATAGTGAAAGCTGACATTTTGGCAAAATGCAGCCCTGTAGCCAAAAAATGGATGTCAGCCTTCCATCTAGTCACAACCAGAACAAACTGGTTTGCTGTGAACTTTGGAAGCAGTAGTGAGTAGGTGTCTGTGTCCAGTACTGTTCTGCTTATTAACAACATGAATGGTGGCGTAGACTGCTTTTAAAATTCTGACTCTGAAATTGCGAGGGATGTTACCTGTTATAAAAAAGCCCAGATCAAGGGTCAAAATAAACCTGGAAAATTGTAAAACTGTTTTGGGGGAGAAACTGACTTGACAATGCAGATACAAAGGAATGACAAATAAGTTTTTGGTTCTCTCTGCCCTCCTTTGGGTTCTGCTTGTGATTCCCAGTGTTCTGAGCATCTGATAAAACAAAGAGGGGGATGTCTTGTGAGAATTTTATTAATCCTTTGACACAAATAATTTGATCTTAAGTACCACTACCTCAAGAAGATAAGTTGAGCAGACCAGGAAACTGGTATTTGCCATGTAGAAGCCCTGAAGTTTTGTATAGGAATTCGCTAAGTACAGATGCTACTTACCAATGTGAAATATCTAGAATTCACTTGTACAAGTGATTGCAAGGTTAGAAAAGACATTAGTGGTGAAGATACTGGATTTGGTTGTGAAGTTCAACCATAACATAGTTACGTGTACTGCTAGGTAGCTGAGGTCATTGTGTTATGTGGGTTCTGCTACATAATCATTGTTGTGTTGATTCTTCTATTTTTCTTAAAGCTTGAAGCTTCTTCAGCTGCTCTCAAGGAACAGCTTGCAAATGAAACCTTACAGAAGGTTGATCTTGAAAACCGTTGTCAGAGTCTCATTGAGGACTTGGAATTCCGTAAAAATATGTATGAGGAGGTAAATGCTTTAGTCTCAAGAATTCACATCTTTAAAGGGAAGGAGACAGCTGGGGGGATCATTCTTACAATACTGAAAGAGTTGAAGTTGAGAGGTCTGAACTCTCACTCAGAGCAGGGTTTCCCTCTATTCTAGCTGGAAGATTTCCTGCTATTTTTTTTTTTTTTTTGAATCTTTGTAATAAAATAGCTTCATATGTCATATTTCATATTCAGTTCTGCCCATGTTGCACATCATCTCATAGCAATGAGAAAGGTTTTCTCGCATAATCCCTTCATGAGAAATAAAGTGAAGAGGGACCCTCAAGCAGGTGCTATTTTTTGCTGGGTTTTAATTTTGAAACGTCCTAGTTGGATACTTTTGAATAGTGGAAACAGAAGGTGATAAATTTGTCTTCTAGAACTTCTTGACTCCCTTTAACTTGCAGTTATTGAAGGCTTTCTAGAAGGAACCTCAGAGCAGTAACAAATATACCTAGCCACGCTGTCCTTTGTTCTGTATGTGGTTTTGCAATTTTCCTTGCAAGTTGCATCTTCAGCTTTGTTCATGGTGTTGGAATCTTTTTTTCCAGAGACCACAGGCAAGCATACAAATAAATGAGGAAAATGCTGATTAGTGAAAGTAACTGTTTAATTTCACACTACTTTAATTTTGTACAGGCGTAGAAAAGACCTGAAGAAAAGGAGGATGTCTTTCTAAAAATCTAACTGTATTGAGGTGTATTTGGTGAAAATACAGACAGCTCTCAGGAATGTGACTTTACATGCTGTTGGTATCCTAGCTCTTATTTCAATTACTGGCTATTGCAAAATAAAGTACTTTGGCAGATCAGAGTGAGCAAATGGCTCTGTGTTGCGACTGGAAATTTCAATGTGGAGCGAACTAATGCTGATCCACAAGGCTAGCTGAAATCTGTATCACTATCCACTCAGCAAATAGTTTTCTAAAATTTGCTTTGTCTCAGATTCAGTGAATTTAATTTTTCTGGTTTTTTTTAGGAAATCAATGAAACAAAAAGGAAACATGAGACTCGCTTAGTTGAGGTTGATTCTGGGCGTCAAATTGAATATGAGCATAAACTGGCTCAAGCTCTCAGTGAAATAAGGATGGAGCATGATGCACAAGTGAAGCTGTACAAAGAAGAGCTTGAACAGACTTACTATGCCAAAGTGAGAACTTGTTTTCGTACAGTTGTCTGATGTACTTTTTTGTTTTATTTTATGAAAAGATATGCATTTCAGAGAAGTTTATTTGGAGTTTAGTTTAAAATTACCATCCATTTGAATGTGAACTTTCATTTCCTGGTATCATTTGAGTGAGAAGCACCTTCTGAAGGCATATTGTGCAGAAAAGGTACTTGGTATTAGGATTGCTGTGAATTCAAAGAAAATTTGTGTTTTGTTACATATCAACTGTAATATAGTCTTGATGATCAATGAGATGTCCTATTTTTTTTATGAAACTTATTTCATAATAGGGGTTGCTGAGAAGACAGCAGCATCTAGAGTCCTCTGACCCTGTACAAAATGTGTGGAAGCCTTACCACACCCAGAGATACCTGCTTTCACTCTTCTAAAGAGGAAGCAAACTCAAGCTGAGTTGTACTGCATAAGTTCCTTCCTCTAATATGATTCAGCATTTCTGTCAAGAGGGATCCTGATGTCTCAACTGAAACTGGTTTCTGTGGCTATACTTGCTGCAGTTTGTATGTTTTAGAGCAAGGTGGGATGTTATAGCAGGAAAGCTGATGCAAGCTGAACTTATTATCAGTTCTCTGTCTTTTTAGTTCTACAGTCTTAACAGACTGTGGATGCTTGTCTTCAGGGTTTACATGTGACTTGGAAAATCTTAAGTAAAATAGAGCCAAAATTTTTTCAATTTATATTTCAGTCCAACAGTCCTTTCATAATTGAAGCTTTCTTGTTCCCTCTCTTCAGTATGATGATGTTACTATGAAGCAGCAGTGACTGACAGCACTGGAATTGTAATCTGAAGGCACATTACAATATAATTTGCTTATATTGTCTGAAAATAAGTTTGGTTTTAGAGAATTAGTAATTTAATTACAGTAAATAAATACACAATTTACTGAACATTGGCCAACATGAAAACTGAACTTCACAGTCCAGCTTCAGTGATGTCTTCAAGGGAAACTTTACATATTTAATCCTAGAATAAATATTCAGAGGATTGTGATTTCAGGTAGGGCAGTCCAGCATGGTAAATAAGCCATAATACCTAAACCCTAAAAAAAAAAAAAAAAATGTATGTTTCATTGTGTTAGAAATTCAGAGAGGAACTTTGTGGCTTTGTGTTTCATGTGGTTTTTAGTGACTCATTCTTGTAATAAAAGTTACTTTGAAACTGATGTTCTACTTCAGCTTGAGAATGCTAAACTGTCCTCTGAAATGAGCAGTTCTGCAACTAATTTGATAAGAGAAGAACTGAATGAAAGTCGCATACGAATTGATACTCTGACTTCCCATCTCACCAGCCTTCAGAAAGAGGTAACAAGCTGTTTGTGACTCTTCAGTCTTGTTTATTACAGATATTGATTCCTATATTAAAGGACTTTCCCTTAACTTGTAAGTATGTTCAGCATCATGATTTGCAAGTCTTACACTGTTCTGTACTTCGAATTTCTTAATGCCTCCTTTTGACAAAGCTGTTTTTTTGTGTGCAATATCCTGTTGCAGAATGAGTACTTGAAATGCGGTACTGTTAAGTTACTTTTGCAATAGATGTGACAATTTTAGACAACAGCTCTATATTTGAAGCTTTTGATATTCAATGTAATTTAGCTCTTTCCTGTAGTAATTTGGGCAGTCTAGCATAGGATTCCATAAAGCAACATTCAAAGCCAGAACTAGAATATGCAGTCTCTCTGTTTATCCCTTTTTTATCCTAGATTCAGTTTGCATTTAGAAGTCTTACAAAAAAAAAAAAGGGAGCTTACTAATTTTGAAAGGGGTTGAAAACTTACAAAATGAGCAATTATGGTGGTCTGTTTTGAGACCACAGTGATGGGAGCACAGGAGCTGAAAGTCCTTAGGAATAGAATGCTGTAAGTACTTCAGCTTAGCTATTGTTTAGGTAGGAGCTGCAACAGGATGTTAAGTTAGGCAAGATCTTAATGGTAGCTGAAGGGATGAAAGTGTAACCTTTAGTTACCTTAGGTAATTATAATATTGAAAACCACACCTCTAGGAGGAGATTTCATATGTAAATGTAAGACCAGCTTGGTATAATGACCTGGGTAAAAATTGACACATGCGTGTTTTGCATTTTGCTATGTAAAATGTGGGTAACCGACCACTTATTTTTATATGCTTTCTTCCTTGTTAGAGTTTTGTGTAAAATGATTTTGTATTAAGAAATACCTGTTTCTTAGGAGGTATGCTGGTTGCACAGAATTATAATAGGATGACTATCTCAACTCAGTGAATTGATTGGCTTTCGCACACTGAGTAAAGAACCCTGCTTTAAGGACAACAGTTTTGATACCCCAAATGGCACTTTCTTAAAGGCTTGCCCAGGTTGTCTTGCCATTCCAAAATCAGAGGAATGGATTGGACAGGCCTCCAGTGCACACCAACCAGTTGATTGGGGCTCCGTTGACTCCCCTCTGGTGTCAGGGCAGTAAGCATCTCAAAGGTGCAGTGCCCAAGAGATATTTGTATCAAGGATGAAAGGGGGAGAAGTTCAATTGGCAAGTACTACGTTTGTGTTTTCTTTATTTCTGTCCACAGGAGGTTAAAGTTTTTCGCATGTAGAAGTTTGGTACCAGGGGAGAAAAGTGCACCTTTGCTGATTAATTCAGAGCTGAGTGGGAGAATGAGGTATTGGTTCTAATGGATCATTACCAGAATTAAAGTCAAGTGAGACTGAAAATCAAATAACTACACTTGATTCTTGAGCAGAAACTGCTTAGACTTAGATCACAGAGCATATCGGTCACACGCAGAAGTATGGTTCAACCTATGACAAACTGTATGTTCAGTACTAGGTTATTTGATGGGAGTAACATCATGTGTAATGCAGTAGTTTTCTTTTTTTCGTTTTAGATTTTCATAGAATGACTTAGATTGGAAAAGACCTTTAAGAACAAGTCCAGCCATTAAGTGTTAGGAGTTGGTTCTGCGATGGGGTTCTCTAATTTACTAGTCTAACTTGCTGCAATTAAACATTTTCTTGAAAAGTATAAGATATTAGTAATAATTAGCTTTCATTCTTTCTGTGCTACAGTTTGAATTGTATTGCTCCTGTACAGTAGACTCTTCTAGGTCTTCAAAGTTCTGTGTATTTAAAGTGAAGAATATAAATTCAGGGGGTATTATTTCATAATTATCAAAATAACTTGGCAGATACGAGTCTTACAAGTTTTCCCATTATATAGGCAAGTTAGTATGTGCAAAAGATAGGTGATGAATACACATAGGTTAGACAAGAGTTGGATTGAGACTTTTGTCTACTTACATCTTATTTCTGCTTTTAGATTACCATCACCTTTTGGAGGTTCAGTAACAGGCATTTCTGATGTTGGTGTTTGTTTTTTTTCTTTCATAGTTTAGTAATCACCTCTGTTCTGTTGCTTATTTGTGACCTGCCAGCTAGGTTCAGAAAAGTTGCTTCTGAATTTGTAGAGGTATTGGTTGTTAACTTCAGGACTATCAAACCAGCTTCTGCCAGTTTGTCTATAATTGTCCACCAAAACCCATTTTGTTGCTGTGAGTTTGGTTTTTGTGTAGGTTTTTTTGGTGTGTTTTGCTGTGGCTTTTTGTTTGTGTGCTTTTTTTGTCTGTGTGTGTGTTGTTGTGTTTTTTTGTTGTGTGATGGTGGTTTTTTTTTGTTTGGTTGGTTTGTTTGCATTTTTTTTTTCTTTTTATTTGTAGGGCTAGTGATGTCAGCCAGTAAAGTTTTCTTTTCCATTTGCTAGCTTTAACTTTAGCTGTGTTCTCTTGGAAGAAGACAACTCAGTTAGCAGATTTGAGTTACCAGCGCTGAGCTATGTAGTAGTTTTCACTGGGATCTTCCATGTGACACTCAAGTCCTTTTGTTATATTTCTTATCTAACACTGACAACCAGTTACACTGGGCCCCTGTGTCAGGCTTTGAGTGCAGGTTTTTGTTGTGCGTATACAAAACTATAAAGCTTTAATAGCTGTGATTTCCTAAGTAGAGTTTCTGCACAACAAACTCAGTGACTTAATCAGACAAGGTGGTTCCTTTGTTTGTCTTCTAATTAAAGAAAATCTCAAATACTATTAAACAGAATAAAGCATGCTTTTAAGAAACCTTAAAGATGTCATCATTTGGCCTTTCTTTGATAAGCATTCTATTTTGTGTGTATGATACTAAGTTCTACTGTCTTGGTGTGGTTTTTAAAATCTCATTCTTCATGGAACAGTTAGGACTGTACTTTCAGCAAGCCCTGAAGGCTTTCAGGCAGACAGACTTTCACGGGCAACAGTCCCTATTCCTTTAGAGAAGCTTCCTCCCAGAATCTGGAATTGGAAGCAGTAAACAGGAAGTAGACATCTGAAAGGTAAAGAGCAATTACTTATTGCAGGGTCTGAAGTACAGTTAGCCATGCTTTGATTCTGTTACCTGTCCAGCACATCTCAAAATGGTTTGACTTTTCAGCTCAATTTTTCTCCACTTGAATAAATTCAGACATAGTAACATATCTTCAGATCTGAGGAAAATGGAGCATGTGGTTGTCTTTCAAAGTGGTGTTAAGTTTGATTCGAACTTAGGTGTTGTGTCTAGCAGATAAAGTGGAGAACATGAATTTGAATATATGTGAGTTTGAATTCAGAAATGAGGAAAGATGCTTAACCTGATGTTTGATTTTCATGTTACCTGAATAGCAGACTGCATGGAGGTTTGAGGGGGCTTTCCTTTGCATCACTGATGTTTATGATGTTTTCTAGTCTAGAGCATGGCAAGATAGAGTGCAAGAGCTTGAGGACAGCTTGGCCAAGGAACGGGAAAACTGTCACAAACTACTGTCTGAGAAAGAGAGCGAAATGGCCGAGTTAAGAAGTAAGGTGCAGGAGCAACTGAATGACTATGAACAACTTCTGGATATTAAGTTGACGCTTGATATGGAGATCCGTGCATACCGGAAATTGCTTGAGGGTGAAGAGGAGAGGTATGAAAGAATGTAGCAACAAATGCTGGTATCTATGTGCTTTCCTTACTTGATCCATTCTGTGTTAAAAGGTAGCTCTTACTGGTAATGTATTTATTAGGTGCTTTACTATAGTTTCCAAGGCACTCTTTGTGCACCATCCTTCTGATACTTTTAAGTCTCCATGAGACCAGGCTGGTCGAATACCAGACCAATAGCTCTCAAGGCAATAAATACAAGTATTTTATTAAGATATTTTTATTAAGCACTGAGGATATAATAGATTATCATTTTTATGAAATAATTCTTAGGTCTGTTTGGTGCCATGGTTAATATTATTTTTCAGAGTTAATTACAGGTCTCCTTAGTTGTTGGCCAAGTCTGTTTAAGTATAGAATAATTTTAATAAAGTTTCAATAGCTGTTTGATTGCACAGCTTATTGAGTAGTTGCATTTTCCACACCTGACCCCGGAGTTCAGCCATACTGAAAGTGTTTGCCTGGTAACTCACAGCTGTCACTTTAAGGCATTTTGACCGTTTTCTGAATGGCGTCCTACTGATCCAGGGTGATTTCCCTCAAGTGCAGGGTGATTTCCCTCAAGTGTGGGGATGAAACAGAAAAAGTCTTTGCCACTGGGTTTTTGCATAAATTTTCTACAATGGCTTAAGTCCCCGTAATAGTGTTTTCTGAACTTGTTCCATCTACCCAGGGATGCAGGTTTTCAATAAATGGATAGAGGTGTTTTTGTGATCTTAATGTAGTAGGCCTTCAGAATCCTGTGCTCCAAAAGTATTAATAAGCTGTTTGACAACATGTCATTCAGTTCTCCAAAAAGTACCCAAGGCTTCACTTTTTTGTGTAACACACTTTGTTTACCATGTTCCTGTAGCTTTTTGCTCTGTAATTCTGTGGAAAGAAGAGAATAGAGGGAAGTTTATAAAACAAAAAAATGTAGAAAAAAGTAAAACCAAAATGTGATGCTTGTTTATTTCCTCCTTTCTTCAATAGATTGCAAATTGCTGCAAGCCCGTCTTCCCGAGTGACCGTTTCACGGGCTTCATCAAGCCGTAGTGTGCGTACAACCAGGGGGAAGAGGAAGAGGGTAGATGTGGAGGAATCTGAAGCCAGCAGTAGTGTTAGCATTTCCCACTCAGCTTCTGCCACAGGAAATGTCTCTATTGAGGAGATAGACATTGATGGAAAGTTCATCCGCTTGAAGAACAACTCTAGACAGGTTTGAAGATGCACAAATATATATCCTTGGCACCCTTTCAGCTTTTAGGCTTTGCGTGAACTGTTTTCAGGCTTTGTGTGGACCGTTGGAGCTAAAGCATGCTGCATAAGGGAAGGCACTAAAAGTAGTGTTTCACAAAATAAGCTCCTGATTGACAATGACTCCTTCCTACTGAATTTTAATGCATTCCATATCACCTACCTAGTGTTACATCACTCTTCAGAGTTCTGCCTTGCAAGTGATCTGCCTGTAAAGTATTAAAGGTAACATTATCACTGATAGGAGATAGTGTAAGTAGACATTGGGTTGCCTTTTAAGAACTTTCTCTGCCTTAAAAAGCCCCAGAAGAAATACATACTGTAATTAATTGCTTATGTCCCTTGTACATTCATATAGCTTCTCTAAATTACAGTGTTCCTTCTTCCTTACCTACATCCACGCATTTAAGACTGTCAGGTGTATTTCATTTTCTAATAAGTTTGCTTTCATTCTGTACTTAAAGTATTATATATTTGTAAGGGGATTTTAATACTTACTTTTCTGGACCAAGCAGTAATAAAACTGATGTAAATTATAAATATATAGCGTGTTCATGTAACGTGAGAACTGCAAAGCAGGTTGCATTAAGCTTTAAAAGACAAACCCAATGTTATTCTAATTGGCATGCTGAAGATCAAGTGATACAAAGTTTTTATTGAAAATTTTATTTGCTTCATGGCCTTATGTAAGATACCCTACATGTGACACAGAAAATGACTGCTGATGGAAATCTTTTTGTCCTTTTTATTAGGACCAACCTATGGGAGGCTGGGAGCTGATCCGAAAAATAGGAGATGCTTCTGCTATTTACAGATATACCTCAAGATATATACTCAAGGCAGGCCAAACTGTTACAGTAAGTTGTCAAGCTTCAGCTGTTCAGTTGAAATGGACTTCAGGCCAAATTGCATATGCCAATAGGATGCAAGGTTTTCTGTTTTATACTTTTTATGTACATGTTCAGAAAACAGTCACATGGATTTGTGTTGGGCATTACTCATATCCCTCACTGGGAAAAAATTGGACAGAGTGACAGTTTTCAGAATCTTACTTCCTATATGAAGTAATAATTTTGACCATAAAGAGGTGCACTTCCATATTCTTTTTTTTTTTCCCCTGATAACTAGAGGAGATTCAGTAGTGTCACTTAAATAGACTACATTAATTTGTTAAATAACATGGAAACATATAAGACTAATAAATAATGCTCAAGTGTGACTTCTTTTAACAGATCTGGGCTGCAAATGCTGGAGTAACTGCTAGCCCTCCAACTGACCTCATCTGGAAGAACCAGAATTCTTGGGGCACTGGTGAAGATGTGAAGGTTGTGCTGAAAAATTCTCAGGGAGAGGTAAAGTACTTAAGCTGTGTTTAAACTTGTCTTTGTGTGGTGCCATCCTTTATGAAGATGAAGGTAGAACCATTAGGACTTTATGCATGGATGCACATAAGTGTTTGCTAAAGTTTTCTCCTTTTGCTTTAATCACTGAGGCATTAATTCTGTAAGGTGAGAGTTAAAACATTTAAATACATTAAAAAAAACCCAAATTTTGAAAGAACTTTGAGTGTTATGTTAGACTTTTTAAATCAGTAAGATACTTAAACTAAGGTGTTGTAAATGCTGTTTATGCGCAGCAGAACATAAAAAGTATATAGTATAAAAAAGTATAAAGTACAAGGAGCTTTCCCAACAGCTGCAATTCCCATTGCTCCAAATATAAATAGATTAGCACCAAATATTTAGAAGAATCAAGTCTTCAAAATTCCGTTGCAGGAGGTTGCTCAGAGAAGCACTGTCTTTAAAACAACTGTACATGAAGAGGAAGAGGAGGAAGCTGAGGAAGAAGCAGCTGAAGCTACGGAGAAGCAAGGAGTTTATTTCCAGCAGGTATGTTGTTTTAGGTTAACAAGGTTATGTATCTGGTTTTTTCAACCTAAAGTCATTAATTTTCTGGAAAATATCATACCTGTTAGGCTGTTGATATTCTTTCATTTTGGATTTATCAGTAATTTGATGAAAGCATGAAGCTGTATAAAAATACTGCTTCACACATTCCTTTGATGGATAAGTGGATTTTTCTTAAAAAGAGCTTTTAAAGCTGAAAGATTTCAGGAGTTTTTTTTACTTTTAATTTTTTTTCCCCTTAAACTCTGTTCCTGGTAAACTTCCCCCAGGGCAGTTGTTTTGGTAAAGTTTGGCTTAAGCAGGAACACCTAAAGTTTTGAGAACTGAAATATCTCATTTTCTCTGGTAGAGGAAATAAGATGTTGAAGGCACTATCAGAAAAAAATGTCTCTTGCATTCTGAAGAAATGCAGTGGTGAGTGGGAAGGTGTGAAATTGCAATGACCACAAAATATTCTAATAAGGGAAAATACTGAAACCCAACACACTTTATTGTTCATATTCTGAGTTTTATCCGTGATCTTACTATTTTGACTAGGTCTTCTAAAAAGGAAAAAAAGGAATGTAACAAGTGTAAGTTCCTATAATGCAACTTCCAGGTTTGCTGCCTTTCTTAAAACCTGGTCACATTTCAGTTAGTACATATCTTAAAGTCAGTTAGAAAAGATAATTTTATAACAGTAATTAAGTGTGCATATGTAGACAGACAAACATTGGAGAGAGTTGGCTGTGTTGGAAATCATATTTTTTGTCAACTGTAGGTTTTGGCCTATAACTGAATTTAGTAGAGTCAGGTTTTTATTGCAGTTATGCAAAAGTACTGAAGTGCATTCTTCTGCCCTTCTGGTTTCTGGGATTGTGTAGTTCAGCTAAAGTGTGTGTCTTAGTAGCTATGCTTATAAAAATGTTATAGAGAGGTTAGATTTCTTTAGATTAAAATTTACATGGTACTTGTATGTGCTCCCTGCAGTTTTCACCACCTGTCTAAACTCACTGATGCTTCTTGACATGAGATTCAAATAAAATAATTTAAGCTGGGTTTTTTCTGGTACGTGTCATCTGTTACCTCTCACAGGAAAAGATAGATATTTTATCATTCTTTTACATACAGGGTACAACAGGTGTAGAATTTTGCGTGCTGTGACTCTTGCTTACACTCTGCCAGGCTAACATAGGTTAAAAATGTAATGTATATTATTTTGGGTTGCTCAGTTTTCTGTGGCTGGATTTATTTTTTTTTTTTTTCAAAGATGACTCTTTCTATTTGTAACAGGCAAGCTCGAAGGCATCTAACAGAAGCTGTGCGATCATGTAAACTTCCAGTCAGCCAGGTTCCTCCAATTACGGTAATCATTACCTGCAGGGCAGAGCCTGCTCATAAGCACAACGTATTTTTATATTTTCTGTATGTGAAGTTTTACGCTGTGAGTCTGATGGCCTTAATTTCCTTCGTCAATGAAAAGGAAGTTTTGTAAAAGAAATACCTGTAACTTTCTCACAGGATGTGAATTGTTGACTCTGAACAATGTACCGTTTTGAAAGTGATGTCCCTGTTGCCCAGATTTATATGCCAGTCCTTTTTTCTTGAAACCTTACTGGAATAGAAATATTCCACTGTTTTGGGGATCGATTTTACTTAGATTATACCACTTTAGACTAGTAAGTTGCTGTTGACTTCTTTATAGTTAGGTGCTGTTGGGGAAGGGGATACTATGATACTATGAATTCTTTTATACTAGGGACTTTTTTTTCCCTGCAATGCAATCAGGGCTATAAAACTTTTTCTACAGAAAAGAACAGCTTTGTTTTAACAGACAAAAAAACCCAAACCCAAACAAAAAAAAAAGCCAACAACCCAAAACAAATGCAAGGAAACATACACAGAAGAACATAGCCTAGGTGATCATGAATGCACTCAAGAGGATGAAGGTGCAGTGCAACTCCTTATAGGTACTCTTTTCCTTTATTTAGATTTTTATTCTGGAAGAGGGTTCATGTTGAATGTGCTAGATGTGTTGTTAAGATACTATAACCAGTTTTCCAAACTATTTTTTTAGCAAGCAGAAAACCTTTTTCATGTGAGTTGTCTTGCTTATAATTTGTAAGAACTGAAGTAAGGCTTTTAGGGGTTTAGTCTACACTTGTATGGAAACCCATTTCAATTTTGTCAATGTAGAAAGTTTTTCCGTCTTTCCTGCATTAATCTGTTGTCTGAAAAATTTTGAATAAAGTATTTCTGGTTTAATTGTCAAGTAAAGCTTGGGAATCTTTTTCTTCCTAGGACAGAGCTAACAGTTGAATGAAGGTTGAATACTTAGAACAGACATGCTTGGAAGCTGGTTAAAATGTAAATGTAACCTTGGCAATTGATGTTTTTTTGTTTTGTTGTTTTCTATTTTGTTTTGTTTTTTCCTCCTGAATAATGGGTAGCAACTTCATGTTTGGAAAATTCCTTATTCAAGCTCTATTGTGTAACTGTTTCTGCATTGTCTTTGTTTGTCTTTATTCTTGCTGGACTGACTTTTACCTCATCAGTACCAGACTGACCAGTTTAAGCATGGCACAGTATCATAAATAGAAATTTAGAAATACTGTAGTTATCATAATCTTACTCTGGAAGTAATTTTTAAATCTATGGCCAGAATTTTAAAAGTTAATTTGAACTTTTTTCCTTATATTAGTATCATGATGAATTTAAGATTTTTTCAGGTTTTTTAACATGTCTTTCATCTTGGACAAGTTCCTTTTTCTCGTGAATTATGTGGTGGCATTTAAACCTTGTGCCAGCGGGCAGTGAGGGGAGAATGGCCAAGTGCTATGCAAATGGATGAGGGGGACTACTTTTGATGATAGTGCTGGTTTAAACAACTGCATTAAATTCCAATGATTTACTTCCTGTTTATATTTGAATATTTACATAGTATAAACATTTTCATGTCTTTTAAGCATCACTCTATACCTGTAATATTCTGAATACTCTTCAGTTAGATCTCTAGGAATAATGGCTTTTTCTCCATTGAAAGCTTAGGTATCTGAAGGCGTATACCATATAAATGAACACTGTGTTGTAGGAAATGGTTAATGGGTACCTAATTCTTAATTCATAAGATGAATCTGCCACTGTAATCCAGCATTTTTGGTTACAGCTTTTATAGAACCTACTTCTTGTCACCAAGGTGATGAACAGTGCCGTAACTCTTAACTACATGAGTATTTAGGAGCTGCAACTTGAAACTGATTTTCTCCATAATGAGAATTCTTACATTAGTCTTGTGAATATTTAGTAAATCGGCACTTTTCTGATGGATGAAAATAGGAGAAATGGTTTTAGAAAAACAGTTTTGCTGTTGCAAGTATTTCTGTAAACTAGAAATAAAGAGGGTTGGGAAACACCTGACCCTTCTGAGGTGAGTTTGAGAATATGTGTTCACGCTAACCTTTGGAGTGAAACATTGTACCACCAGGTGGCGATCTTGCTATTCAAATATAAAACCAGGAGACGGCACCAGCCCAGAACTTCCTAGACTTCCCTGCAAGTTCCGCAGTAACTTTTGAAAGTTACTGGTTTCTTAAACAGAACAGTTTCTGTTACCCTACCTCTTCCCACAACGAAGTCCGGAAGTGCATTTTGCTTACTGCAAGGCAGGGTGGGCCTTTCATTGCTGTGCTGAAACTACAGTGTCAAGCTTGTGGAGGGGTATGCACTATGCAGGAAATGCAGTACCTTTTTTTTTTCTCTCCTCTGTCACACACTGCCGGTTGAGTTCTTGTTCCTGTTGATTTGGAACTGCATTCGAAATACACCACCTTGGCTGCTGTGGTCATTGGCATAATTGCGCCAGTTTAGGTGAGAGAAGTCACACTAATGGGTTTGGTAACGGTATCTGACCACTGAAAAATGAGCTAATTAGCTGTATGCAATGCTGTGTGTAATTTGTTAGTGTTTTCTGGAGGTTGCTAAATAATGAGTCAGAGAAGCAAACAGTGTACTAGCTAGCTCTATAAATGTGTTCAACTTGTGATTAAAATTTTGGTAGGTCTTTTTATTACCTACTGTTAAAGTAATATGTAAAGATTATTTTTAGGTACATGCAGTCCTTCCTAGAGTTGGCAATGGATATGAATGATCATTATCTGACAGTGATGTTACAGTTGACAAGAGATACAAATGGTATCACACTGGCAGGTGAAAACTGTTCAGTAACTTCTGCTTGCAGCTGGAAAACCATTTTACCAGAAATGTATCTGCTCAAATATATTTCTTTCGTGAAAACCAGAGTAAGAATCTGTTTAGAAAACAAGTGGTTTGACTTGCACAGCACTAGTATGATGGAATACTCCTGAGACAAGGAATGCATTCCTGTTTCTTAGGAAGTTTGATTTTTGGGGGTCTGTTCATAGCAAAAGCAGCAAACCTGTGAAGTCCACTCTTTGTTTATAGTGGACAAGTTTATTAATAATTCCCAGTATAATCACTGTAGCTCTGTGGTACAAACTGTTTTACACATTGTGGTCAATTGTAGCCCTGTGCTACAGATTGTCTTGTGCGTTTGACTTCTTTATCCCTGCTGCATCACATTAGCCAAGGCAGAGAGCAAAATATAGGCAGAGAAATGAATGTGTAAATAATGTAAATACTTTTTCTGTTCAACAGATGTTAATTATTCAGTTGCCTGCTTATGTAGAGGATGAGTCAAAAATGCTGGTCTTGCATTTTGTAGAGAAATGTAACTGTCTTGAGTATACAATTTTGATACTAATTCAAATGTTTTATGGGGAAACTCCAAATCTGAGAGACTGTGCTTTTTATATTCATACTGTCCTGTAAGCAGAATAGGTACTTCTAGTAGAAAAAAAAAAAGGGGGGGGGGGGAAATTCTGCTGCTTTTGCAGAAATGGTTACATGTAATTTGACTACGTAGCACTTTTCTCCAGGCAAAGAAACTAAGCACTTGATGGGAAATAAAAATTCTAAAGCTGTTGTCCCAGATAGGACAACTAGGACTAATGGGTGATTTTTATTTTTATTTTTTTTTAATAAAGGGAATGGAGGCTATGTACGATGGATATGAATGCGTATTTAGCCTTTCCTAGTATTATGACAGTTAACCTCAAGGAAACACTGGGACACTTACTAGATCCATCATACGATTATAACAAAACCTCTTTTATCTCAGATTTTGCTTAGTGTGCATTACTTGCTTTGGATCCTCTGCTGCTATCCTCTGGGTTTGCCTAAATACAGAATGTGTCTGTCTGATTAACCCCAAATAAGAGCTACATGTGGTGGCAACAATAAAGGCATGTTTCAGTTTAAACTGATTATTTGATAGGATTTTCCTATGGTTACAGGTTAACTCGTGGAAGTGAATTTCCATAGCTAGTTTGGCTGCCGTGTTTTGTGCACGAAGAAGATTATAGGCAAGAAAATCTAACCTTCTCCATAATTTAAGTCATGGAATGAAACTAATGTTGGTTTATATGCAATGGCAGCATTTGGTTTCTGAAGGTGGTGTGTTTTGTTGGTTGTAATGGGATGTTGTTGACAGAATGTCAGCATTGATTCTGTTTTTTAACAGGTTTTACTGGGAGGGTATTTTCTACACTTATGACGGAGTTAAAGAAAAAAATCACAATCAGTTCTATAACCTCTCAACATCAAAGGTGGGGGGAAAGGTTTTGTAATATTGCCACAATAAAGTGTAAGAAGCTGTCAGTAAAAATCTTAAACAAAAGCAATCACAACTACTGACTCAGTTCATACATTGCCCTATGTGACTTCACACTGTGAAATTGATTGGAAGTTATTTTTAATAGATGAAATGTGACAGTTTGAAGTCTCAGTCTGGGAGACCTATACAGTTGAGTTAAAAAAAAAAAAGAAGCAACAGATAAACAAAAAAAGCCAACCTAAAGTATCTTTAATCTTGCTCATGCTGTGACTTCCAGTTGAACAGAAGGCTGTGGTATTTCTAAACATCAATTACATCCTTATGTATCAGTTTATCCATTGAACGTGCTTTTCCCCCCTGCTTCCTAAGTGGTTTACAGTGCTGCTTCTGCCGTTTTATTCTTCTCAATACAATAGCAAGTAAGGAGTAGCATAGCATCCTGCTTTTGAATCTTTTACCTTTTCAGCATCAGCATTTTTTAAAATACCACTGCTCAACCTTACTGTAATTTTCTCTTATTTTTTGTTTTCTGTAATGTGGTAGCCTTGTCCCTCCAAGACTAGTCTATGTAGCAGAAGTAGAACTTCCTTTCTTTGCATTGTACTCATCCCTAATTCTGAATTGTAGTGGACTCTGTATAGGTTTATACACTTAGAATGGCATTTCTTTCGTCAGCAAGCAGGATGTGAAAGGATGGAACAAAACTGTATTATGTCTGCAGCTTCTAGAAGGTTTCTTTGGCTGGTTTATGTTGCTTGTGCTTGTAACAATTGCTGCGTAAAATATTGATTTGAATACTACTCCTTTATATAACTTACTTGGAAAAGGAATGTAAATGACAAGGCCAGCTGCCGGAGAGGAAAGTATAATGTTGCTGAGAAGAAAATCAAATTGTATCTTTAAAAAAACACCCTCCCCCATCCTTTCATTAGTTAACTTATTCTGCTTAACTGAGCTCTTTAAGGATAGCATAACAGATGTCATTGTAGTACCAGAAGCATTGCTAGCTGTAGCTACTGATGCAGTTAATTTTGTCTTTCATATCTAATCAGACAAAAATGAATATTGCTGCTGATGTAGAATATTGGCTGTAATGATGCAGGTCTAAATTTTTTAATCAAAATTTGGACTTTGGCAGCAACAGCTTCAATAAGTGGAAGAAAAGGTAATCCTTGTCAGGATGAGCTTTCTATCTGCAAGTCTTTAGTTCAGAACAGAAATGGAGTAAGAATTAATATTGCCTACCTTCCTGCTATGTTGAAGTATGCTTTCTTCCATGGCTTTAATGCAAAGTGATTAAGTGTGTGACTGGATAGTTTTTGGATTTTTTTTTTTCTTCCACTCTCCCATCACCCCCCCCAGAATTAAGTGCATGGAGACTATTCCTAGTGATGACTTTGTCTTTTTGCTGTACTTGTACACCAAGCTGAGAAACTGGAGTAGTGATGTTTTGCTAAATAGACCATACTTTCTCTCTGGCTGCTTCAGTATGCCTTCCTCAGAATAAATAAGTTATCTTTAAGCAAAAAAGTCATACTTGAAATAACACAGGCAAGCATGACCAAGTCACTGTGCTGATCTATGTACCTTGCAGCTTGATTTAAATATTGTTTTCTTAGTTGCTACTTAATTCTGTATCATCCTAATTTGAGATCAAGAACAGTACTTAAGAATAACACTTCTTTCATGGGCCAACTTTCTAGGATATTTTCCAAGGAAGCGAAAGTAATACCATAATTTTGAAGAATACTTACCTAAAGCAGATGTTTAGGAATTAAAAAACTGTCTGTGTCCTGACCCAGCTAGACTTGCTTTATTTTGACAGCCCTGCCTAGCAGGTTTACTTTTAACGTGGCACTCTCTGCTTACTGAATGTTCAGTCTTCTATCCAGACAGTTATTTGCATTTGCTAAGTAGGTTTAAGAAAAAAGTGCTACAGGTTTTAGGCCATCAGAGTTTATAGTATCAAGGTCTTTAGAATCCTCTATAGTTTCCTCTGGAAAAGAAACAGATATTTGCTGTCAAACGCGACCAACCCCAGACTTTATTGTCAGACTGATGAGTACAGATCTGCAGGCTCATGTTTTGGTTTTTGGTGTTTTTTTTTTTTTTCATATCTTGGCTTGCTTTGAAATCAATTTTATGTCTGAATGAGGCTGTTACTGCTTTGTATATATGATTCTTGCATCCCCATGAAATTGAGTTACAAAGAATATTGCTAAATAACATGACTACAGCTAGATTGGTCCAAAACCAGAATGAATTGATTTGGGTTTTTTCTTTTGTACTAAGCTCTTTATCTCATACAGCACACACATCAAATGAGCTCGTCTGATGATAAACACCATAATACCTATAATGATCTGAATTTATAAATTATTAGCCTTGTTGCTCTGTTCCTTTTATTTTTAGTTCCTATGGAGTTCGGGGAAAAAAGCATTGCTGTGAAATTCTCTGTAGTTCTGTAAAAATAAGTCTCTGTAAGTGTGTGTGTCTGCTTAGACTGCAGAATTACTGAATGAATTGGGAGTAAAACCAACAGGAAACAGCTAATGCCACCCAGGTGTAGAGTCCAGTCTCTACACTGCGAATTCAAATTGGTCACCATAGGAAGGCTATTACATTCTTTTTAAGAAAATGCTTTAGTCTGAGTGCTGCAACAAGAGGTCAAGGCTTACATATACTCTGATATATCTATGTGTCAAGCTGAGAACTGTGCAGCTTTAAAACAGTGCTAATTTTTATGCAAGACAAGTTCCTGCTTCCCAAAACATGCCTAATGACCTCATTTATTATGTATACAGACTTTTCTTTACAAAAATAAGTCTTACAATTAGGGTTAAATTCAGCTTGGTGTAAATGTAGAGAAAGCCAGCTAAGTTTGAATTTTTACAAGCAAAATGTTTGTTTCATTGCAGAATCAGTTGCCCAATTTGTTGCTTCTAAGTGGAAAAAGTGCAATTATTTTTCTTCCCCAAGTGTTAAGTACTAAAATACCTGAGTTGGAAGATTATTGCAATTTGTGTCATTTCTTTCTTTTGCAAATGCTAAATTTGTTACTTAGATTTTTCTTTCCCTGCCAAATAAGAAACAGCAGATCATTATCTGATGACTTTGTAGCATTTAAATAATATGCCAATTTGTGGAACTTATAACAAAAAGTTTTAGTAATTTAGAATATTGGTATAAAGGGTCTTCAAAGAAAATCAAGTGGGGGAATGCCATTGCTGTGCTTTAGAAAACTAAAACCAGCAGTGGTTACTGTAGATCTACCTAAATAATACTGTAAGAACAGGAAATGATAAATAGAACACTTCTTAAACCTGTTTTTCATTGATAATTATCATAGTTTAATATTTTAAACAATAAAAAAGTTTGCATCACTTGATGATGTAATTATTAACATAAGTTTGTACAATACCATACAGTATCTGCTAAATAAGCAAGCTTGGCAGCTTAGCAAAGATCATGTGATTGCAGCATCCATGATCTGAATTCAGACAAACACCGACTTATTCCTTTGCAAAGAGCTGGTAAATCAAAGTAGCACACTTCAGGGTTCTGGACAGTGCCTGATGCCAGTGAGTTTGATGGATGTATTTTTAGTGCATGGCCCCTATGCAGAACTGCCCAAATCAAACAATTGTCTCCTTTGAGTTCCTCTTGATGGACTGCAGGCCCAGTAGGGACTGCTGGTTGGAGGGAATGTTGGCAGAATTCGGCAGTAGGAGTATCACACGCTGATTGGTCCGACGCCATTCACTGTATAACTTACAGTGATACCTAAAGGATACCTGAGGAGAGAACAGAGATGCACTATATTTAGAGTAAAAGCTGCCCTCCAAGGAATCACTTGGGGTTTTGGGGGAAATGCCTCCAAGTGGAACAAAAAGCAGCCTGAATGGGTAGGATAAAAATGAGCAAAAAGTAGTAGGCAAAGATGAGACCTATCAAGTAAATGGCTTGTTCCCCAAGTTGCTACAGCAAAGAAAAGCTGTCAGTGCCCTACCTCTCTGCTGTTGCCTACCTCTTGTTCCTTTATAACATGAAAAATCAGACATCCTGCCTCTGTCTTTCCCAAGAACTAGGATTACTGGCAGCTATTTGGAAGGAGTTTGGGGTACTATAATACTGCAAGTTGTTAAAACTGACAACGTAGCTGGCTGGATGGTGAAAGGTTGCTGGTAGCTAAGCTGTGTGCAGACACAGACAGGGTTATATTACAGGTTCTAACCTTTAATGCTGTACTGCTAGATGCATCACATTAGGATTTAACAGATGCAACCAGGTGAGTGTGAGCCATCTGCCAACACATGTGTATCTCAATTTAGACTGTCTTTGATTTTTTTTTCCCTTTTATTGTTAATAGCTAACAGTTGTCAACCTTAATATAATTCTGCTAGTAGTGGAAGAGAAATGACTGGTACCAGATAACTTGGCCCAATATATTTTTTTTAAATAGCTTACTGCTTATTTTAGTGACAGCTGAGTGTAGTGAGAATTATGTTTAAGAAGATGTGCAGTTTAAAAAAAAAGACAAACAAATGACAACCCTGTAAATTGCCTTGGGACCTTTTTCTGTGAAATGTGCCACATGAAAATTACTGTCTTCTTAGCTGTGAGCAGGAGGGACCTTGTCTTGTTAGCTGTTGTGTCTTAATATGCAGCTGGTCATTTGTCACTGATTTTTTATGCACCTGAGCCACTTCTGTAGAGAAGGCTGGAGGTAACATGCTTGGTTTGCACAGGTGGGTGGAAGATGCTGCTGACTGCTTGCAGAGAAAGCTGCTCTGTGTGCTGCTTGCTTTCCTACCCTTACAGCAGTGACAGGATGGCTGCCAGTGAGGTATAGAGGGAGATTACATAATATACTTGCCCATGATTATATCCTTCGAAACCCTTTCCTTCTAAAAAAAAGGTGTTAACTAAATAAATTATTTGCCTTTCCATAAAATACTGCTAGGGACAAAAAAAGACTTGTATTTTTATTAGATCTTTATACAGCTGTCTGCTGTTAATGAGGGAAACTTATATAGCTTTTGTTGACTGCACAGTTGCCCAGAGACAGCTCTTCCAACAGACTGATTCCCCATCTTTCAATCTCCTCTGCTGTCCTGGAAGGAAGAGCAGTCTGCATCTTCATTGCTGTGGAACATCATATGAATGAACATGAGAAATCTCTCTTTAAAAAGCACTGCAGTATCAGTAGGAGCTATGTGGAGCAAGGGGGAGGGTGGGGAAAAGACTGGACACCAAATGCCTGCAAAGATGAATGCCGTGCAAAATGCAGTGACTACTTCAGAGGAGTGAGCTAGAGTTTAGGTTGAGTTTTCAAGTAACATCACCCAAGTTCTTTGAAGAAGGCTGCATTGTTAAGCCATGCTTTAACTGCTTTGTTTAAGGCATTTTCACAGGATAACCTAGTTAAGTTTGACAGCTTGTTTACAATGGGTGCTTGTCTGGAGGCAGTTTCCAAGTGATGTCAGCTACTGAATTTCAGCAAAGTCAGTGTTACTCACCCTAAGCCATTACACTGGATGCAAAACTTGAGATGCTGAGAAAAGGCCAGATTTACATTGGTCCGTGGCACACTAATATTTGTTCACTTCTTCACTAGGATAGCAAGCAGGGTCTTTTTAACTTACCCTGAATTAATTCGGGCAGGCCTGTTTTAAACCAGCAGTTATGTTACACTGGAAGCTATAGGGCAAATCCTTTTGTACTGCAACATGCTACTTGATCTTGGAGTCAGGATTCTCTGTGAGCGAGAGAAAGCAGAGTGTGGCCCTGAATTCTCTGTTTAAATAACAATCTCTTGTTTTGTGTCTGAAGCTTTCTTCTTGGGAGTAGGTTGTGTTTTTTTGGGGATGTGTATATTAAACACAGTGATTTAAACACAGAGAAAAAGCAGCAGCATTGTATGGAGAACATGGCTGTTTAAGGGGAATGGATAAAATAACTTACTGGATGCAGAAAGAGAATCTCTCCCGTTCACTACTCATTTGGGTAATTATGGTATGTAAATAATCTGTGCCAACTTTTGCCTCATGTTCTGTGTAATTTGCCCCACAGGTCTCAATATACTCCCTGCACAGCAATAACTAAGCAAGCAGTGCGGGGTTCTCCTGTTCCCAAAAATCAAAGGGCAGGTGCTGCTGAAGCACTTCATGGGACTAGCACTTCTGTGGGGGGATCCACTCCTTGCTGTGTGGCAAGGGGAGGAGTGCCTCCCCAGTGCAAACGCAAGTTGGGGCTTTCCTGTGTTGACTGATGGGTCTCTGCTGCTGAGCAGACAAGACTTCTCCATGTAGGGAATGATAAGTAGTTAAGTAGTTGCTTTAAATCTCTACCTTGATTTTGCAAATCTGCCCTCTGAGAATATGTGTAAACACTGTCACTCAAGCCTATTGACTTAATCTGCAGATGTATTTAGATCTCCTCTAAACTCTTTTGAGTACTAATGCTGTGAGGGGCAATGAGGGCATCTTCTCACTGTGAAGACAGCCTCAGCTCCATCCCAGTCTGCCCACTGAATTAACCCCATGCTGAACCGGAGGGTTGCTGTGCCCTTAAAGTCCTCCTGCCTTGCCCTTCCCTGGTGAACACAGTGCTTCATTAGCCCATCCACCTCCTCCTAGCCTGAATAATAGATGGGAGTGGATTTGCGTCTTCCACAATTCAGAGGACATTAAAGATACAGTATTTCAATTAAATTAACCAAGATATACATTTACATCAGGCTCACTATATCACCGTATTCTCCAGCTCCTAAAACACATTTCTCTGTATGCTTTTGAAGAGATAAGACTTAGAAAGTGAATAGAAGGGATTTTGCTACTTACAAAGTAAATACAACAGATGATGTTGGGGACTATACTTGAGATGCTGCAGGAATCGTAATGAGCAGCGTTAGGTATGTCCATGTGGCACGTGTAATTAAATCCAACTATTTAGCCAGGCTCCCCTTTCTAACTTCCAGCCATTCTGGTGCTTGTGAATTATCTATCTTAGATAAATTGGTCAGCATTTGGGTTTCTAAGACAGGCACACATGAAGGAGGTTTGAACAAGCTTTTCTTGAACAGCTGACTGACAGTACTGCAGGAAATACAAGTGCCACTTCACTGCTGGAGTGAATGGCTGTCCTGTCGAAGGGGCGTGCTGCTGGTGCTACTTCACAGAAAATGGAAGCAAGGAGAAACAACAAAAACTGCAGGAGGCTGAGGCAAAACTCTCAGCTTTCTCTGCTACTGTGTGCTGCTAAGATTACTCTGCAGTCCTCTATGGATGAGACAGGGTGTCACTTACAAAGTAAATGAGATGCCTACCTTTCATAGCTTTCTTGGAGCTAGCTGCTACATAGTGTGGAGTTCTTGTGTTTTTACCATCACCACCTCTCCTTTTGCAAGCTTACTGTGGGCTCATGATAGGGTTTTCTTGCTGTGTTTTTACCTCTGTTAGTGTCACCTCCTCAGCAGCTTATACTGATCAAAAACTGCTGGATGGGGTCAGCTATACAGCATGTGGCCATATACAGTGTACATGAGAACTGTGTGCTGGCCCTGCAGTGGCTGTGCTGTCACCAAGGGCTGGGTGGTCTTCCCCCATTCAGGGCAGCACAGGCTCAGATGGGTTTTTCCTGTCATAGGAGCCCAGCCTTGCATGTGAACGCTCCCTGTATGCATCTGCTGTTCTGTTCTCCTCCTTGCCTGAGAGCTAAAGGTGTAGAATGTCAAACTCAACAGTAACCTGGGATTTTCAGTGAACTGCTAGACCACAACTTGAAAAACACTTGTTTTGGCAGCTGTCCTCTGGGTTTGCTTCACTAATGCTGGGCCAAGTGTTCCTTGGTGCACTGGGGCCAGGAACTGATCTCAGTTTAACAATTTGGCACAAATCAAGTGGCTTTTGGATGGATCAGCAAGCAAGTGACAGCTGCAAAGGCAGCTGTATTTCTACAGACGTGGGTGTAAGGTGTGTTCTGCTATGGAAATCCCATAGCACCACGAGCATGGGATGCACCCACATGCAAGGCTTTTGAATTGTAAAATTGGCCAAATGTTGGATTAGAGTACAATCTGAATCCTCTGTAGTTTCTGTGTTGTTCACCTAAAGCTATTTTGTGCACTGTGCCTTCACCTGTTGCACATTATCTTCGATGTAACTCCTTCCCATAGCACGTGTCTTGGAACTCCATGTTGTCTCCCTCTTGCTAGCTCCTCTGGTGTTTGCGATTTGGGAATGACAGTCCAATTTTGGGTCAGTCTTTTTGGTTTTCCAGAGAACTTGAATAGTGCAAAACCCAGAGGTTTCTTGCAGATGTAAATTAAGTTTATCAGAACAGAAGGCATATATAAGCAAAGCTTTTTGTACAATGGTACACATGCTCTACAGCACTCCATCATTAATTTTCTGATTTGTTCTTTCCCTTATTCCTGTGAGTTAAAGAGAAAACCAATACTTACTAGAGTCCAAAAGAGGTAAATAGTGAAGAGTGCGACAGTAAGTGCAATGAGGCCAGCAGCTTCTAGTCTGCTACTAAAGTGCAGATGGTTCAGTGCTCCTCGCAGACACAACCAGCCAGAGATGCTTGCCAGTGGAGTGATAAAAAAGAAGCACAGCAGGTCTCCAAAGAGAGTCCGTTTCTCATGCTGGGGGCCCGGGTTCTTCAGCCACTACAGGCAAAATGCAGATAAAGTAAGTGTCAGCGCAGGGAGGATGTTTTACCAGAGTCAAGCAGCTTGCTTGCAAAATGCAGAACTGTTCCTTTGAGGAGGCAACACGGACCACATGCAGGATATGGCTTTGGCTGTCTCTAGAGAGGTCGTACCTCAACTTCCCCCATCTCTCTGCCTGCTGATGTATACCTACTGCATTGTTTATTCAACTGTAGTTAGAGCTGCCTTGAGAAGGGGAAGTGTTTTGCATAGTGCAACCCCTGGCATTTGCTCAGCTGCTTGAGGAACAACCTTAATGTGGAAGGAATCACACTCTTCTCAAGAAGAGTGTAGAAAGTGTTTGTTAATGTTTGGCCACAGTATTTTAAGTTCGGCTTTGGTTGGGTTTTGGAGTTGTTTTTTTTTTGCTGGCTTGTAATGCCAGCAAAGCTGTTTTCAACTTGCTTCTAGATATGCGCAAGCAGCTGAAGGTGTACACAAGGTTACTTTTATTAAGATGAAAACCTTGCATGGAGACCTCAGAGCAGCCTTCCAGTATCTGAAGGGTGCCTACAAGGGCACCAGAGGGGGACTCTTCATCAGGGACTGAAGTGATAGGGCAAGAGGTGGTAATAGGTTTAAAGTTAAAACAGGGGAAGTTCAGGTTAGATATAAGGAAGAAGTTCTTTACTGTGAGGATGGTGAGGCATTGGAACAGGCTGCTCAAAGAAGTGATAACTGCATCATCCCTGGTGGTGTTAAAGGCCAGGTTGGACAGAGCCTTAAGCAACATGGTCTAGTGTGAGGCGTCCCTGCCCATGGCAGGGGGGTTGTAACTAGATGTTCTTAAGGCCTCTTCTAACTCTTAACTATTCTATCATTCTATGAAAACACAGTGCCTGATAATCAACTGCTGAAGTGAAGGCTGATTGAACAGCTATCAAGCCCACACACCCATGCTTGTATAAACAGGATTTTAGATGGCAGAGGTAGAAGTTCAGCCTACACTAAGACCTTTTAATAAGAAAACCTTATCACTCACGTCAGTATTTGAATAGGAAGACTACCAAGCCCTGCAATTTTTGGTAATGTAAGCTGCAGGCTTTGGTCAGAAGCACTCTGCAGCAATCTTTAATTCTCTGAGCATGTACATGGTGCTACCAGGGATAGAAAATAGTTCTTACTGGGCACCCCAACCAGCCTTGGAGCTGTGCGTATTACCCTAGCTACCAAGGGCAAACACATTATGAACTGCACAGGACTGTGTGTACCCCAGAGCCCATGATCTACGCAGAAAAGTCAAAGCTGGGAATGGGCAGCAGAGGTGGAAGGAGCTGCCATAACCCCAGCAGCCTGCACAGCAGAGCTGGGTGCAGGACAGGCTATCAATTCTCAGTCTAGCATGTCCCTCCCAGGCTCCTGCTCTAAGAATGAGGCCATGCTGAAGGCAAGGAAAGTCATGCTCCAGCAGGGAGCTACGGCATTATCTGTGATCAGCACAAAAAGAAACTAAAGCTGCTGCAGCCCTGTGCCAGCAGATGTGGATAAGGCTCATGTATCCTTAAACTGTTTGGCCCTCTCATTACTCACAGAACATTATACATGGTAGTAGAAGGTCCATCTCCTTAGCTTCAGAAACTAAGGTTAAAACTTCATCCCTTCACCAGTTAATGCCCTTTATTCCCAGTCACCTCCAGGTTTTTATGTCTTGTCCTACAGCAATTTCCCAGAGGAACACCAGGACTCAAGAGGTTTGATGAGAGAATAAGGCTAAAGAGTGTTGTGGAAGATAATGAATATTCATCACCTAGGTATTCTACCTCTCTATTCAGACCCTGCTTCATCTTTTCCTGCTCTACGCACACTGTGAAAACAAACAGCAGTATTTATCTCTCCATTGTCATATGTGGTATAACAACAGTCAAGAAATTAATCCAACTAGGAGCTAATTTGACACTAGCAGAAAGACACAAATCAGTAGACAAGTTTGCCTCAGCCTTACCATCTCTCAGATGGAAATAATAAATTATCTACTTAATGGTTTGGGGTTTTTTTTTGTGAGGTTTAAATACAACAGAGTGACTCAGCTGCCTAAGATCTATTTTTGTGTTTGACTCAGGAATTTAGGAGAACATAAAAATACATTCATAAACATTTTTTGCAGGACGTAGGCTTTTACTAATGTGAATACTTTTAAAATCCGAAGGATGGAGGAAGTACTTTATAACTGTTATATACTACTATAAGCAAGAAGTTGTAAGGGAAGATGCTAGTCAGAGGGAGATTTAATATTGTTTTTTTCCTTTCCGAACAGCATCTTAAGCTCAAGATTATCTAAGACACCAGAATACCATGTGTGGTAGGTTTACCCCGGCTTGCAGCTAAGCACCACACAGCCACTCTCACCTACCCCCCATATGACTATGGAGGAGGGAACAGGAAAAGGCTGCAGATAGAGCTTGGGCAAAATAAGAAGACATGTTTACATCTGAGCAACTTCATACAGAAAGCTATAGTCATGTGTGAAATGCTAACACCACTTTCCCTGGAGCTTTTATTCCACTTACTTAAAAATAGTCCCAAGGAATGTGTCCGTAACAGTTCCAGGTTTTATTCTGTTGCTGTTAGGACTGAATTCAGTCCTCACCTTTGTAATTGGCCATGAATCCCTGTAACACGAAATTGCCAGGAAAATGAGAAGAACTGAAAGCATGTGGTGGTGGAGATTCTGCTTTTAAAGGTGACTATGAAAAGATTTTGTGAAAAGTATTTGTTTATAAACTGTGACCCACAGGAGAATTCTGAGCACCTGCACTATTGATCTCAGTGGGAACTGCAGGTGTTCACCACTTTCTTAGGGTAGACCTTAAAATGCCAACATCTTATCTCAGTGCTATGGTGGCTGTCCCCCTGTAACTGGGCAGTGAAGAACACACTGAAACATTTCAGAGTCCATTCAGTGGAGGCTGTATTCTCAAATCCCAGCCTGCTTTGATCCTTTTGGCCTCCATGCAGCTCAGCTAGTACAGGAAATGCTTTTTATTGATCCAAGTGAGGACAACCAGCAAGAATACATGCATGTGAGGAAGCACACACGAAGGCATGTGTTGTCATCTCTGCTCTGTGAATTTCACAATACACAAGACAATGCACTTGAATCTAGATAGCATTTTATGGTGTGCAACCTAACTTTGTTGAAAGTTTGGGGAGGCAAAAAATGGTGTAAGGCTGCTTACAAGCTGCCTGCACTCCTCTTGTCTTGTCTGCTTATGAACAAACAAATAGAAACAATTCAAATATTAGATGAGGCTGGGACAGACAAGAGTAGTATTATACAATAGCTCCTCCGCCACAATTCTACAGTCTAACCTTAAAAGCTAGTTCTGAAGTTGAAGTCAAAAGCAATGAGTAAGTAATCTGAGTGGCTGTATGGATTGCAGTCGGAGCGGGTATTTCTCTCTTCAAGTACTTCTGTTTAGATTCTAGGTTTCAGTCTTGTCTTTTGGAAATGTGCACTGTCAAATTACTTTGTAGCTGAAAAGGCAAGTCAGCAAATCCTTTCCTGAAACTGAAACCCACACAACAATCTCAACAAAGTGTTGAGCTGATTAATTAGTATGGCAGTACAGGAGGGCAAAGAGCAAGACGTAAGGCCAGATACAACTGGCATATCTGCACTATGACACTCTGAAATCTGTTCTATTAAAATATGTCAATGCACTCAATTATTTCTGCAATAAACTGAGACTCTTACAGTAATAATTTCCATTTTTGGGGAAAAAGAAAGTCATAAGAGGAGTTATGTTTGAAGTAAAATGCTGGCTTGCTTGGCAAAGTACTATTTTATTGAGCACAACCTTGAAGTGAACAGTGATTCCCATTCCTGATACTCAGGTAGAGACCCAGCTAATACAACATGAATTGACATTAGCAATAGCAGCAAGCACAAGTTCAACAACATGTAAGTGCAGTGCCTGATGCTCAACCCACTATTGGCTCGTAACTGACACAAGAGAAGAAACCCTGGAGAATCCAGCCCCTTGAAGAAATGTGGGGTCCCACCTCATCCCTCACAGTGACACATAGCAAATGGGGTCTACTCAGATGCAAAAACCTCCAAATCCTCGTCTGCTCCACTCACTGTCCATGCCATCACTTTGGCAGTGGGTGCTGCGATGGTTACATGGTCTACATGCACTGCTCCAGCACAGGAGGTCTACGCTCACCCATGTTCTGCTAAATAGGGCAGGTGCTGCTGAAATAACCCAGACTGGGCACTCTGCAAAAGGGCAGCCACAGCAACCGGTTGGGGCAGGACAGCACCTTCAGCCACATCTCTCTTTACTCAGCAGATGTGTGCCTAAGCTGCAGACAGTGGCAAAAGCTTTGTTGGGACATACTGGTGATCTACTGCACGCAGACAAGATTGCTTCAACTGGAAAACAGAAGGGGTGTCAGGAAAACAGCCCACACCACAAGAGGTGACTTAAAAAGTCTAACTTATCACGGCAAAGTCACACTTTAAATGCATCTTGGGGCTGGTCAAAAGAAGGGAGAACTGAAGGAGAAGTAAAGGAGAAGTGCTACCTGAGTTCATAAACTCTTTGAAGCAGGAATCCTTCATAGGAGAGAGACAAAGCACAGAATTTCATTTCTGGGGACAGTTCAGCCCTGGGAACAGTAATACCTTGTTTCTGAATATCATGGGACAAGAACTACACCACTGTTATTCAGAGAGCAGGGCAGAGGGAGCAGAAATGCTGATGTCAAAAATGGGAAACATAGCAATGGAAGTTCAGTTTCCTTCTCAAGCTTTAGAACGCCATAGGTCTCATGAACTGGATGAAAAACAAGTCTCCCAAACACAGTGCTGGCTTATGAACAACCAACATTGTGAGGCTGAACACAAGGTTGTGCATTCTCCTGAATGCACAATGTTGGCTTAAGAACAAATGGGTAATATTTGGCCATAAATACATTTAGGTTAAGAATCTGAAAAAAATTTCCCAGCATTCATACAGTCCAGCTCTGGAGAAGAAAAGACTCAGGGGGGACCTTTGGCTCTCTACCACTGCCTGAAAGGAGGCTGTAGTGAGGTGGGAGTTGGTCTCTTCTCCCAAGCACCAAGCAATAGGACAAGACGAAATGGCCCCAAGCTGCACCAGGGGAGGTTTAGATTGGATGTTAGGAAAAAATTCATCACAGAGCGGGTGCTCAGGCATTGGAACAGGCTGCACAGGGAAGTGGTGCAGTCACTGTCCCTGGAAGTGTTCAAAAACCATGTAGATGAGGCCTTTAGTGACATAGTACAGTGGTGGACATGGCAGGCCTGGGGAAATGGTTAGGCTTTTTGACCTCAAAAGTCTTTTCCAACCTAGTTGATTCTATGATTCTATAATTCTGTTTCACAAAGCAGAGTTGAATTTAAATTATTATCTGCCCTAGAAGGATTAGAGTGAGCTCTTGGTCTTCATCAGAGAGTCTCCACGCTACCTTCAACTGAATGCAAATCCTGGTGCTCAGGAATTTAATGTGAGTTCATAACAGTCCTATGGAGACTTTTGGTCTGTGAGCCTCCTACTGGCTTCCAAAATTTTACCTTGTGTTTTACACTGCAGATGAAACCAGTTCTATGAAACTGCCTAAAATCCTCTCCAGTACAAACATACAGAGATGTTTGTTTGACATTGTCAAATAATCTGAAACTTCAGACTCCTGCGATGAACGAATGGGCTCAGTTTCCTTTTAACTAGTTTATTCATCCTGTCTAAGCAAACATAACTGGAGAGTGAAGAACTGCTCATCCTAAGAGATGGACAGGCTGAGGCATCCACTTGACATGCCAGGAAAGTAAAGCCTGACATGGGGAGAGGGAAATCATCATATTAAGCAGCAAATAAGGACCAGAACACCCTGGAGAAGCTCAGACTGGGAATTTATCTAACCTAACCAAACTGAGCTGCCAGCAGAAAACTGCTGTAAAATACCTCCACAAGTATGAGCTGCTTCAGCATTGCCAAAGGCCAAATCCTGGAAGCACTCACCTTTACAGGTCTAACTTCAATTAGGTGACTCACAAATGCTAAGTATGTGCATAGTGTTTTCCAAATTAGATCCTAAGGCTGCAACCTGTTTCTACTGGGAAGCCCTTTTTAGTTCACTACGTTTTCCTTGGAAAATTGATTTTATGTAAATGTTACTGGGGCTATACCAGCAGCAAAGAAGATGCTGCAGAACAAAGAAAATCTATCACACGGCTTTTTAGTTAAAGGTATTTAAATTGTTATCACAAATGAAGCTGGGGGGGAAGGCAAAGACAGGAAAAAAATTGTCTTCCCTAAATATGTTTCCCTTTGAACTAAAAATAGCTTATTACACGTCAAACATATCAGTTCATTTTGTTCTTTTCACAGTGATAGCTCTGCAATGAATCTTGGTGAAAACTGTACACAAGCAAAACTGCTAGAAATTACGGTCGTCTCTGGTTTCATTCCAGCAACAACCAATGGCAGCATCTTGCCTTGGGCTTTAAGCAAAGAAAGACTGATATTGCCTGTTTTTTTTTAGTGTGTTTCACTTGAATGAAAGACCTTTTTTTAAGACCAGGAGGACCATTTATTGGCCAAAAGCCCTCCTCAAAAATACCCTGAACAACCATCTGAGTATTTTTGTTCAGATACTTCTTAGCTTGAAAACCTTCTCTTAACCTTTTTCAGTGGAATGTTTTCAGACAAAGCTTAACTACCTGTAACTCAAAGTCTTCCAGACCAGAATGGTATGTATATTTGTATTCAGTGCAATGAAACATTTGGTGTGACTTGAAACTTTTCTAGGTTAATGTTTTTCCAAAGAAAACAAATATTTGACAGTTACTTTTCAACTGAAAAAAATAGCTGTATTTCAGTTTTGGGGTTTTCTGCTTAGATCAACCATTCAGCTACTGGCACAGTATTATTGTCTTCAGTGGATGCTTTTAGGAAGGCCACAGTGACAGCTCACAGACATGTTCCTATGGTCCCAAAGAGGGTCCTTCCTATTTGACAGCTAGAAACTAAACAATTTAGTGTTCAATTTTATTATGCTAATGTTACAGCCTCTTTGTAACTCAGTCTGCCCTTATTTAAGTTTAGCCCTTATTTTAATTTAAGTTCCAGGGAATGTTTTAATTGTAGATGTCTGAATGAGCTGAAGCTACTTTGTGAAGTAGCAAATTAATTTCATTTGTATCTTTTCGTAAGTGGAAAGAATATCTTAGTTATTGTAAGGGTGGTGGTGTATAATATACTTCTACTTTTTTGTTTGTTTTGTAAAAGGAATAAACCACAGTGCAAATAGGAACCAACCCTAGGTGGTAAATAATTGTAAAGAGAATGCTGTTGGCTATTGCTGTCACACCATAACTGAATTTGTAATCTAGATCCTGGGTAGTTTGCCAGCTGAGAAACAGGAGTTTGATATACAATGCTCCATCAAGTAGCAATAAGTATTACAGTGGCTGGTACAGAAACACTAATCCAGTTTCTGGATTATAAAACTTTGATGTCTAAAACCAGGATTACTGGTTCTCTGATAGTAAAAAAAAAAAAAAAAAAAAACAAACAACAAAAAAACCCACCATCAAACCAACAGTTTGTTAAGTTGCACAATAAAAAGCTGTGAAATTTATTGTAGGTCAAACGAAACAGTATTATGCTGTTTAATATTAGTCTGGCTTACTGCTATTCTGTTTTCCAACTATCCATTTTAGTTTGTATTTCAGGTGATGCCTGTATTAGGTAAAAGATTTCAAGATGTATCAAGAAAAAAGATTTTGTGAAACTGGGAGAAACAGTATTCCCTTTCACCTCTAAGTTTTTCATATTTCCCGTTATATTTTGGATGGATGTATTCCCAGTTAGGCAGACAAATGTATGCATTCAAGAAAATCAACAAAATCACATTTTGCATTTCAAATCAAAAGCGAAGCAGATTGGCTGTTGGCAACACATATTTCTACATACTGCAAATATCCTGATCTATAAGCCCAAGTATATGGAAACTAAAGACTTGACAGATAATGCATCTAAAAGGTCAGATGCAATAGAACTTTTCGTCTTGGCACTTGGTTTTTCCTAGGAAAAGCAAACTTTGGCTCCTATTGATGGTAGGAAATGCTACCAGCAGGACAGAGATAATAACCTGGCAATTCAGAACTGTATTACAGAATTATGATGGCCAAAGAAAAGTCACAAAACCCACAGCATCTTATCTCATCTTGCTAGTCCTTAAAGAACAGCATTTGGCTTCTTTCAAAGCAGCCGTTTCCTCTCTGCTCACTCATTTTCTCCTGGGAACTCTCCTCAATATTTTTTGCTCTGAATTGCTAGACCTTTACATTTAGAACAGAGCAGTTACAGATGTGATGGGTGATGGTCTCAAGGCACAACCTATTCACTGGCAACTAACTTTTGCTCTTTTTTTCTTTGTTAATTTTTTTTTTCTCCAGGGGTGTTTTGATCTTCTTTTCATTCCTGGTGTCATTACCATGAGAAAGATTTGTGCTTGGAAAAAGTCAAGCACTGTACCAAAACTTTTCTGTAAAGAACATAAACCAACTATTTAGCTTCTCTGTAAAGGAGCGAGAACAGCTTGTTCTGGTCTCTGGATTTTTCCCTATTAGGTATGAGTAGAGTATGGTATTCAAGGTGTAAAAAGTGTGTCTTGAAGAGATTATGTTTCTAAAACTTTACGTATTGGGGAGTTTATTTTTATTATACTTTCTTTAACTCAGACATACTTCTACTGGAAAACTGCATGGCTGCTTCAAAGTCTCCCTGTGTGAACTGGGCCTCACGGGGGTGGTTTGCAGATGAAAAAAACTAGGTACAAAAGCTTCTGCATCATCTTGTCACTCTTATTTTGTCCTTTGGGTCAGGAAGGAAGGCAGGGAGGATGTACATACTTAATGTATCTGCTCCCAGCCCCAATGTGCTGTACTGACAGCTGCAGTTCCTCCAAACTTAGATTCATGAAAGTTTTCCTAGCTGATGACTATGCTGAGTCACCATTTTCCTTCTTGCTTGAAGAGTGATCCTTCGACAAACTTTGTGCAGCACATCTGCTGTCTCTTCATTACAGTAATTTAATGCTGATGACTTGCTTCACTGAGCAGTAGAGAGGAAAAATAAGTAGAAAGAATCCCAACAGATAAAACCAGATGATTCAAAGTCTTGCACAAAAGGTAAATAAGTATTTCAGTATAAGACTCATGGAAGTTTTAAATTCTAATGTAAGCCCATCTTAACTACTTCATGCATAGATGTAGGTTTTAGGGGGTTTCAAATTTATTTTTCCTTATCAGAATGAGCTCTACAGCCAGCAATAGATTGGGAAAAACTGAATATAATATCTGCCCAATATTGTGATGATTATCCTGACTGTTTTTCTCCTAGTCATGCTGGTTTGCTTATGAGTTTTATATTGTTAATTAAGTGCTTTCTTTTTTTTGTTTGAAAAAAATGAACCAATAAATAGCAAATCCTGGTTGGTTTAAAACATGTAAATAGCCTATGAGCAATACAATGCTGACTTATATGGTCACATAATGTTCTTATACATATTTATGTTGTAGCTGGTTGTTTTCTAAGTATTTTATTGCACATAAATACATTTGCTCTGCCATGTTTTGTGTCTGTTTCTGTACTAAGCCAAGTGGAAGCAACATAGATGCAATATGGAAATTGAAATGAAGATGATGTATAATACTCATATAAAGCTTGCCTAATCGTCAAGCTGAAACATAGCAAAAGCGTCTATGTGAATAATGTCACAAATTTCTAGAGTGCATTTCTTCCTGTGGATTGGCTGCATTAAAAAAGCAGCTTATATACAAGTGGGAGGTCTATAAAAGTGACTAACAGAAACTGCTACAGTTTGCAGATTGTTTTGAGATCCTCCCATGTTTGTCATGAGAAACATATCTCCACGCATATCAACCACCATATTATAGACTTTCCTCTCCTCCGGTGTCTAGAATTTCTGCTGCTTCAGCTTGGGTCCTCTGTGTCAAAAGTAGCCAGGCTCTCACTGGCAGTGTGGTCACCAAGACATGGAAGAGAGAAGCAGGGCTACTCAGCAGCAGCTGCTCTTTTCCTTGAGGTGTGTCCTTCCTAGGTACACTCATAATGAGAAACCCATGTGCCCATGCTCAAGTCCTGCACACCTCTAATTTCCAATAGACTGTACAGGGGTGCTGTGCACTTAGCATACTGTAGAAGAGGTGGGTTCAGAACTTGTCTGCGTTTCCTGAATTGAATTTTGTAGTATCACAAGGCTTGGGACACTGAGGAATGTGCACGTACCGGTTATGTTTAAATGGATAACATCTTTTGGATTACTGGCAAATCACTTAACTGATTATATGGCTGTGGATGTCTCTAAACAATGCCTTTACCTGAAGGAGGAGCCCTGAAATCAAGTGAAATGATTTCATCAAAAGGCTTGCTCTGCTCATGCATGCCAAGTACCTCAATAGCAACATGTCTCCAAAAATGTGACTCTAAATGGCAGCTCCAAAGATGATACAGACAGCTTGTGCTCCAGTAGATTATGTCTGATTGACGTTGGTGGTCTCCATTTTCCGTGCCAGGGCTTGCCCTCCAGGAGGGAGATATACAGAAGGACTCATTGATCTTCAATATGAAAATACTTTATCACAATCCATTTCTCGCTCCTTTATAATATATCATGTTCTCTCTAGTGCAGTTGTTATAAATAAGTTTACAAGTGACTCAGAAATAACAAGTTCTAGGTCCCAATGGAGAACTGAGGAGCCTAAGCCCAGCCTCACAGTAGAAATCCCACCAGAAGCAGGGATTTCCTGGTTAGCTCAGTCCATAAGCAAGGCAGCATAAGTGCTGAAAGCCAGGCAGGGCACTGTTCCTACCTGCGGTGCATTGGGCGTCCATTTACAAATGCCTATGAAGGCTCAACAGAAAGCAGTCCTTACCAACAGCTGTAAAATCACCTAAGGCACATTTGATGCATGTAGGCCAATGGTATGGAGATAAGGAACTGTAAAGGAGACCACCCATTTTGGCTGACCAGCCTTTGACAAATACCTGTGGAAGAGGTGAAATGTGCGTATTCTCTGGTGTGTGCTTCTTTGACTTGAGGCAGGACAAGTCACAGAACTCTCCCACCCAATGAGGCAGGAGGCAAAAGATGTAAGTAAGTGGTGGGTAGCAATGAACAAATCACTTTCCATTGAATGCTGAAGGTTAATCACCATAAATGCCTGATTCATGAAACACAATTCTTCTGGGGAAAATAATCTGAGTTAAAAAAACAAATGGATGAAGAATAACTGAAACTTCACAACCGCAATGATGAGAGGCTCAATGTGCCTGACAGACTGCACTACCATTTCCTGCCTCTCTGGTTGGGTTTGGGACATCAGTTAGCAGCTTGTACATTTCTTACGAGATGTTTCTCCCCCAGACAACAAAGACATGTTCTGTGGCACAGATAAAGGAATGTCTCCCTTGAGAAGAACATAGTGTGAAACTCAGTTGACCACAGAGAAGCTTATGATGGAGAAAAGACATGAAGGATAAAAGAGAAAGTCAAGGTCAAAATGAATGCTATTTTTTTCTTTGCTTCTCCTCACAAAGGAAATCCAGGTAAAAATCAGACTGCTGTGCATTAGGTAAGTTGGGGAGAGAAAGCAAAGGTGAACTCCCTGCACTTCTGAATCCTTTGCATGATGTATGCAGGAGGTAGGATATAGTTCCTAGAATCACTAAATACCAAGTTGGAAGGGACCTCAAGGATTATATGACACAACCTTTTTTAGTTGCAGATATGCCCCTTGTGTCTGACCTAAAGATCCCCTGTTCAAGTGTGAACACAGGAGACACCTTAAAAGAAGGCAAAAAGCCATCTTGCAACAGATTTTTATTGCTTTAATTTCCTCATGAACTACTGGCAAGGTAGCAACATGGTCGGAGAGGAGGAGTGCGGGCAAAACGCAATGGGTTCACTAGCCTGTTCTGATCAAATCATGAAGTATGGCATGAAATCCTTTGCTGCTTCCATCATAATGTACACAGGGGAGGAAGGACTATGGCTGCACAACCAGCTGGGCCACTTAATGCTTCATTTCACTTACTTATTTCATTTCAAGCTCACCACTGCTGCAGCCCCTCCTGGGTGCTACCAGCAGGAATTAAGTCAGATGTGACATTTCTAGATAAAGCAAATGAAGTATCTCAATTTGATTTTCCATTGAGACTTCCTTTGCACCCGTGGCTAAACTGCTATCAGCAGTGACCAATGCAATGAAGGGATAAGGAGAAAACCTAATACTGTGTTCTCTTCTTTTCTTTTTTTTTTTTTTTGTTTGTTTTCCTTTAAGAAAGTAAATAGTATGTCTTAAAATAGTCAGAAATACCATTCCTTTTCCTGACAGAAAACCTCTAGGAGAAAAGATGGACAAGATGATTGATTGCTTCAAACATTTTTATACCACCCGTCACTCACCAACAGAAGGCATGTATTCTGTGCATGAGATAGGGCCTGCTGAGGAGTTGCTGGATAAGCTTCTATAGACAATGCTTTACAAATGACTTTATGAGTACAATAGTCCCTCTTGACCTCCTAAAATGCAGTGATAAACTCATCACCTCCACTGAAAGAACCATTTACCACTTCCATTATTTAGTTCAGAGGAATCTTTGGAGAACTAATTCTCTTACTAAATGAAGCGAACTCTGACTCCACACACATACACACACATGTTGGAGTTAAAAGCAGGTGGCTGCTCTGGCTTATCATTTGATCAAATGATAGAAGGTTATTGTGAAAGATTGTCCTACCATACCTGACGATAAACTTCCCTCCATGCCCTAATGCTCTAAGTAATGCAGAGAGACAGATAGGACACTAAAAGCTTAGTGCTTTAGTGCTTTTTAGGATGTGGGAATCTGGAAACTTGCATCTGTTTTTGTCATTCTTTGAGAAATTTTAGATTTGCTGTTATTATTTGCAGCAGGTTCTTTTTATTTAAAAGCACTGTCTATTAAATAAGGACAAATTTTATGGCAAGCTTAAATTATACTAACAGAAATAAAAAACTTTGACTTGTGTCCTTCTGTTTAATTTGTCCCCTGTGTACAAGTCATCTTAGTTACTCTTTGTCTCTGCTGCTCTCAACTTCAAAAGCACAGCTTCAATTCCCTTCTAAACTGAAAATATTTGTGTAAGATCACAACGACTTAAAAACAGTAACCTGATTTTTCTTTTATGACTTTTTGTGCAACTGCAGGTAATAGCTGAATACTGTACTAAGATATTGTGGGTATAGTAGATAAGAAGCAGGAAAAGATTATGTAATAAAGAGAAAAACATCAATTAACAATGTGTACTATGTTTCAGAAATGTTCTTGAACCTGGTTCTTATTAGTCCAGCTGAGAAAAAAAGACAGCTTTATCATTATTATTACTGTTATTGTTGTTGCTACTAATTACTACTTCTTCTGCCAAAAATAAGCCTCACTTTATCAGGGAATGATCAAGAAACCAGACTCACACAGCCTCAGCAGGGTTAGCTTTACTTTCAAGCTCTTCAGTGATCATGAGCTCTGAAGAGTATTATGTCCCATCTCTGTAAAGCAAGCCTATGAGCAGCTATTGCAAGGGAACAGCTTGAAGAAGTTGGACTCTAAAATCAAACTCTGATAAAGAATCAGTCACAAAGATTTTGCTGTTTAGTCCCTAACTGCCTGAGAATCCTCAATAAACAGCAGCATTTCTGAAACCAGGACGAGCTTCCCGGAGGAGTCTGGAGTCCTGCTAGAAGCACCAAACAACAAACAATCAAACACAGCTGGCCTAGGCTTGCTCTGGTTGGACTACAGCTTTTGTGCTAAATACTGTGTCAAAAAAACAAAATACACATTCCTTAACCCAGCATAAGCAGTTTTAGTAATCCTCAGTGAGAACTGCTCAGCCCCCTACTGCATAGGCCACTACCCAGCAGTCAGTTTTCTCCTGTATCCTCTCATCTGTGAATAAAAGCAATAAAAAAAAAAAATCTGTGACTAAAAGCTTATTTTTAACACCATATCTCCTTCTACCAGTTTGCTACAGTTCATGACAGCAATGAGGATGCGCAGGAAAGACACACAGTCCTGACCCTAAATTTAGCATTTAAGTGCTTGTGTCACCAGCTGATACAAAAAGATGCTTCTCCTTACTTCTGAAAAATGTTATTATTTGTAATTCACTTTTAATTCCAATATTTAATTCACAATTTTTAGAGGTTTGTTGTTTTGGCCTTCTTTTTTTTTTTTTTTTTTTCACTAATTAAAATAGGAGAGGCAAAAGATCATTAACAGTGTCAAAATAGGGGTCACCAAACCTGGCAAACTTCATGCAGCCACAGGGCATCATCTATGGCTATCGCAAATGGCATTGCAAATGGCATCACAAATGGCTATACATGCCAGATACTAAGAACTAATTCTTCTTGTGGGCTTAACATGGAAACTACCTTTCTAAGGTTCCTTGGTTTGTAACTGCTCCCTCAAAAGCAAGGTGAAAATATATTCTTGACCTATATTTAATACTTATGGTTGTCTCACATTCCACAGAAATTACTACTTACCTCTCTTCCATCCTCTACCAAGCTGGCTGGTAGACTAGGAATACACTGCACACTGTTTCCCACACCTGCACTCAAGTTTACAGTGAAGGAAACCCATCGATCCCATTCTTCTCACTTCATTTGATTCAGTTCAAAATAAGAGATTTGTTATTTCTGCCCTTTCCCTGACCTCTTGCCCTCATCATGCCAATCCCAAAACTCACAGCTTGCTTTGGCTTTGGCCAAAGGACTTTGTGATGCCTGTATTGAAACAAACATGATTTGCACATGAAAGATAAGGTTTTGGGGACATGCCCCATGTACTGACCTCCACCAATGGTCTGTGTTTGCGCTCCACTGCAAACCTGAAGTGGCAGAGTTCACAGCAGCTGGTGTTTGAAGATGTCAGCCAGCGCTCCAGGCAGCTGCGGTGAATGGTGCCCAATGTTCCTGTACATTTGCAAGGGGAAAGCAAGTCTTCCTGGCTGCTGCCCTCATGACAGATCCTGCATATCGGCTGGTCATTAAAGGGGCTGCTGAAGGAGGAGGGAAAATTGTTGTGATCTACCCTCTCTCTCGGCATGTCATAAATTAACAACTGGGACACATGTGCAGCTTGCGAACTTTGTTCTGCAGTTGGTACACCAAGCTGCTGGCTGATGGTTGCAGGCACTTCAGTATTCTTGTTTAAAATATCTCTTCTGTTGTGAGGAAAAGTAGAGAGGAAGAGTGAAAAACATAAGAGTGGCACGTTAAAGACATATGATCAAGGGTTTCTGTACCTTGTATTTTCCACCTCTTCACAGTGCAGCAGTGCAGCCACTTCAAGAAATCTCTAAATACACCATGGAGGTTTTAAACCTGCCTCAGCTGGTCCCCTCTTATGCCAGTGATGATCTGTGCCATCCCTTCTGAGCTACAGGGTAGAAATCTCTAATGCTAGTAATGAACCCCTGACCTACAGGGTAAACTGTTTCCAGTAATCAACAGCGAAGGACTACTGGACTTGAAACAACAGCACAACTTGCCCTGAAGTGGTCTGAAAGCAGGGCCACAACTTTGGACAGGTGTCTGCAGGCATGAAACTCTTGTCCCTGGGGAAATTTTCCCTCTCTTTGGGACACCATCGCACAAGCAGCTCAAGAAGCACTGAACAGGAGGACTGCCAAACACATCCCTCCCTCATTGCTGCCGGTGGCTACTTCTATTGTACTGCCTCCCCAAAGCACCCACTTTCCTGGTGGTGGGATGCTAATATTGAAAGGAGAAGGGTGCTCCTGACAGTGAAAACGTAAGGACTCTCACGATTCCCAGTTTTACAGAGGAATTTTTTCTGAAAGGAAGGCAGCACATGGCTTCCCACGGTGCTCAGACTTACAGCCATCAGGAGGAAAGCAGGAGCAGGCTGCAAGCACAAGTGCTGCTGGACCATGGACTTCACTGCAGCTTCGACTCAGCCCCGACTGCAAAGGCTGACACTGAGATCTTAGAAACAATCCTCCCTACCATGTACTCCAAATAAGGTGATCTCCTCAGAGAAGCAGGTTTTATCACTGGCACTGACAAAACTTCATTAGCAGGTAGTGTATAGTGGCACACAGCTGTTCCCTCTGTCCCTTTTCTGGCTCTTTGCAGGATGCCCCAGCTAGACCTCACTCAGGTGTAACTGCAGGAATGTCCAAAGAAGCCAGCCTATTCCTTTCAACCTGCCTGGTAAAACAGTAAGAAGTCGTGCTCAATACTCTGCACATATATCTGAGCTGTGCAAAATGCACAAGTTTAGAAACAGTTGTTACAAGTCACAGGAAAAAGACAGTCTTTCAGGTGTCACACCACACATGCAGCAGCAGTTACTAATTTCACCCTTCACATGAGTGCAATGAACTGAATTGTATTATCATTACTTGCTGTTTAGTGAAATCAAGGGCTACTTCAAGACCCATGTGCTCTTTTCAGCCTCCTACCAGTGAAATAGAACTTAATTCTGACCCAAGTATCAAGTCTGCATATGGCCAAAACCTTAAGCATCCTCTTTCTTGCTTCTGATGAAAACACAGCCAAGCAAAGCAGGCTTTCGAAGGGTATAGTTTCAGTGTATATTTCACCACTGAAATCAGCCATTCTAAACAGATGGAGAGAGCTATTCCCAATCACTTGCAATGGCTGAAGAAGCAACACTTGTCTGCACACCTCTGCTAGAAATAGCTTGTCTGTCTGCTAATCACATTGGCTTAGGAAGTGTGAAGGAAACTTGCCGCGGAAGTGCTGGCAGTATCATGCAGGCTAAACACAGCATTCCATGCCAGCCAGCACCTGATGGAGCCTTCCACTATCTATCAGGGCAAATTACTGCAGCTGGCACCCTTGAGCAGCAGCATCCCTAGACAGCTTGCTTCCTTATTCTTCACCAAGTATAATGGTGAGGATTTAATTACATATGTAGCACAATCACTACAAAGTTAGGACAAGGATTTAATTACAAGCGTACCATGGTAAGCCCTCATGAAGCACATCACCACATCTTCCCGTCAAGCGCCTGTGTGAGCCCATGAAGGAAAGGGTTTTGTGGCATCCCCCACATACCTCTGTGTGGCAAGGGTCCGCATGACAGAGGAGAGCAGCTGCCCACCCTTGGTGGACACTGTCGTGACATGCTCCGGGCAGCCGCTGCCGCTGGCTCTGGGCAGGGTCTTGCTGGTGGGTGCTGGAGAGCGCAGGTGCTCCGGTGGGACTCCTGGCAGGTATTTGCCTTGGTTCATCCTCATACTGGTGGGCAGCCGGTCCCCATCTACAAAAGAGAGAGTGGAGGGCAGTAAGGCAGAGGGAGGGAGCATGTTGTTGCCTGTCTGCAACTCTGCCACACTGATCAATACCAGGTGTGAGATATAACACATCCCCTCCCTGGCCCAGCCCTCCAAATCACCACAGGGACGCTTACAGCATTACGTGTCATGGAAAAACAGCAACCCAGGGCTGTGTGCTCCCTTTTTTTTTGTTCTCTGTGGACTCCTGAAGTTATGAGTGATAAATTGAAAGACTGAACCGCTTTGTCTCTTCCTCCTCCAAATGCTACAAAGGAATATACAATCTTCACATTGTGTGCTTTTAAACTTAAAGACTGCCCTTGTCCATCAATGTTATCACAGGAGAAAATGACCGATGAGCTCCGAATCCCCTGAGAAAACACTCCACTGTTGCTAAGTGCCTTCCGTCACTAACTCATGCAGAGTGCAGACCTGACAAATAATCCCATATAGGGCTTTTGTCACACAGACCTGCTTAATGACAGCCTGTATGCAGTAATAATTTATGACACAAGGTGAGGTAGAAATCATAGCTTCCCTGTGTCTTTCCTCTCTTCTTCGCTTTTTCTTCCATCACTTAAAGTGCATTTTGTATGGTGCTTTTAACTGTGGCAATTGGGAAGCAAGGGTTATGCTGACAACCTGAAAGAGCCTGGAAACGTAAATTCTTGATACCTTTGTGCGATGCTGCTTGGTGGGCGTGCCTGTTGGTGAAAAGAGGATGTGTGGCTCAACAGGCAGAACACCGGCCCATGTGCCTGTAAGCTTGTTCTCCAGGTTTGCTACTGACAGCATACATACAGGGTGGATTAATCCCTCTGCAAAAGGCAGAAAGACTTCCTAGCATGACTTGAGACACTTGGCTACAGTCATATGTAAATATTACAGGTTACTACTGCGATATTCACAAGTTGAAATCAGGCATATTCGTCTCTACTGCATTTAACCCTCAAGAAAAAGCATTTTGCATCAGACACCACTGTTACTTGTGTAGTACCAGTACAGCAGCAAAAATCTTGTAATTTGATTTCATTGGATTTCAGCAAATGGCAGTGCTGACTTTCAGAAGTATCCTGAATGGATGGATGTCTTTCTTTGGCAGTAAAGTTTGGTAGCATATAAGGATGCGATGAGGATGCTGTACCACAAACATGTAAGTTTTCACATAGGGACTGATATTCTTAGAGAGGCATCTAAAATAGGAAAATGCTTACAAAGTGTTTGTTTTACAGGATTACTTAAGCTATGTCAGACTACACATACCCCAGACAGCAAATCGGAGGCTGATAAAACAGCTTACAGGGGAAATAAGACTGGCCTTCATTTACAATGAAAATGAAGCAAATGGCTGATTTAAAAACCATTAACACATAAAAGATGCAGAGTTTTTAACAGAATAAGAGCCATGGCCTCCCCAAGGAGACCATGATATCAGCAACATTTTAGTTTTAAAATCCATGCTGAGAATGTTTAATGAGAATATTCAGCAGTAGAGTAGCTGCTTCATTAAACTTAAAAAGCTTAGGCAATACCATGCTTGCAGACTCATGCTACAGAATTATATATTTCTTTTATGGTTGCTTCACTGACCTCATTAAGTACAACAGCGGGTTTATTGTTGTGTATAAAGTGACCATCCAAGCCTTTTACAAACACATCCATCAGCCACTTGATGAGTTCAGAGCATTTTCTGAAGCACCAGATGGTGCAACTAAATGTAAAGCTTTAAAGCACACCAGAAATAATGTAGCTATATCCTAGCAATTATGTTAATCCAAATTTCTGCATGCAGTACTGCATCGATATCCCACTTTGGCATACCACCAACATATTTTCCTGATTTCAGAACACGCATTTTCACGCTAAACCAGTGTATGTGTATGAAAGTAATACAATTATAGAATTAAATAATAGGTGCATTAATACTGACCCCCGTGGTGAATAATGAAGGTTAATTGTTCTGAGAAGCACAGAGATCCTGTGCGTATCTGAAGTCAAAGCTGACAATATGGAACTGTAAATCTTAATATTCATAAAACCCGAAAGTCAATATTTATCCAAATGCATCTATTATTTTTTCTCAGAAGGTTTTTCACCTGGAAGAGGTAGAAATCTGACACAAATATCTTAATAGAAGAGGAAAAATGAAGAAGAAAACCAAGAAGATGTGCTTACATGGCATTTAGGGAGAGATACAATATTAAATGGCGGAAGCCAGAATATCAGCAGTTACTCTGGATGCTAGAAAATTCAGAGAAAAGTGGCCAAAATTGGCATGATGGACATACATTTGAAGAAATCTAGTAATTAACTTTTTTTTCTTTTCTGTATTACTACACCCAGTCCTCTTGCATATCTCCTGTCTATCCAAAATCTACTTTAAGACTGCCTTACTACTGCAACACTTAAACCAGATCTTTTCCCTGCTCTAGTTTTTGTTTTGGTTTGTTTTTTTGCTTTGCCTTTGGTACCAGTCTCTGACTCCCTCTTTGCATCTCCATGACATGAGATCTTGTGATGGCAGGTGGCAGTCTGTCTTTTAGACTGACTCTCCAATTTCAGCATTGCACTCCGGCAATCACTGATCAGTATATAGTTCTTGGTATATTTCTTCTCTCTATTTTTTGTGCAATTACTTCAATCAGCTATACAAAAAATTTCATTTTCAAGGATACTTAATGATCCCAAATTGAAAAATCCTGAAATAAGTGAAAATCTTTTTTAGTGTGTTATATATATATGCCAGTTTATCTATCTATCTAATCTATCTATCTATAAATAAATATGGGTTTATGGGTATCAAAGTAAAGATACTGCATGTATTATTTTTGTACCATAAGTTTGGGGGAGAGGGGAAAGTTTTTAAACATTCAAAGCTGTTCTGTGTCCTCAGAAATCTCAAATTCCTGGCTGGAAAGAGGTCAGTACAGGTTTTCCTGGTGGGAAGAACAGCATTTTATTAGTCACTGATTAGATTGTCCTGGTTGTGATTTACTCCTTCCACTTCACCCACTGTCTTATGGAGTAAATATCCCTCAGTGAGCACTGAAAAGTCTCACATATGTTCCTATTACTTTTGCATTCAGCATGCTAGCTTACAGACACGAAAACTGCAAGTCTCAAAATGACAGCTCTACTCCCTTGTTCAATTTATACAGTTACAGATGCAGATAATCACAGTAGTTTATGGATATTTATGCTATTTCCCCAAAAAACCCACAGAGTTAGTAAATTCAACCTAGCTGTCACTTGGAAGCAAGAAACTACAGGGCAGAAAGGGATGCAGTGTACTCAAGCAAATCATCTGAGGACATGGTGGAGCTGGGTAGAAGATTCAAGTGCAACCTATATCCTTTGCTACATAATAATGTATGGAACAAATATATATATTCTATATATGATATATATATATCTATATATGATATATATAGATATATATAGAGAGATAGATAGATATATATGATATATTTAGATATATATAGAATATCTAGATGCTATTCTAGCAAATGTTTGGGATAATTTACACTCCTTTTATTTCCTGAACTAATGGCTGCTACCCCAGCTTTAAAATCTAAGTCAGCATCATCTGATTGTTTGCCTCTCTCTGCTGTCTCCGCCCTGTTTAATTTTTTAAATAATTCCAAAGTCCAGGCTGCGTCCTGGGGCTTCTCTCGTTATTAAGAGGTATCTGGAAGTATTTCTTTTATTCTTGACTTTATATGAGTGAATGCACATAGTTTTGAAAAGGGGCTTAGCTCCACAAACACACACCTCCAAACACAATCTTTTTTTCAAAGGAAAGCTACTTCTTGGCTTAGTCAGATGCTGATTATTACTAACAATACATCGTCACTCAGCTCAAAAAAAATTTCGTTATATGTTGCAAAGCATTTACAGCACATCATCTTTCCCATGCTTGTATTTTGTTTTAAAAGACAACTTTCAAAGGTAACTTCTGTATCAACAGAAATCATGAGACTCAACAAATGCTAGTAAGAAAGGCACTGCTATTCTTGTTGAATTACACTGAAATATGAGATGTTAAAAACTAGCATTACTGCCCTGAAAAGGAATTTAATGAAGAAATCATCTATCTGCATTTACAACAAGCATCTACAACTGGAATCCTTGTTGCAGTGACTCCTATTGTGCAAGAATTGACCTTGTTTCTTAAACCCATAAAGCGTTATCATGCTGATGAGTTACATTATTGCAGTGGACTTTTTTAATCAGTGGCACTTTTCTGATGAAGCTGTGAGTGTCTTAGATTTGCATGACACAAAAAGATCTAATGCTTCAAGTAGTGGACTGGAAAAGTTAAACAAATATTCATCTGGAGATATTGTGTGAATTGCTTGCTTTTCCTATATTTTTAGCATTTTTTTTTAGAATAGTACATATTGTATCTCTCATAGTCACGTAGTTTCAAACTTGAAACCCATTCACCTTTCTTATTCAATGTTCCCATGAGTCAACCTATTACTTTCAAGAAATGCAACACAAGCATGGATCAATCAGCTTCAAGACTTAAAAAAAAGTATGAAAAAACCCCACCACCTTCCCATCTGGAGACATTTTCCTAGAAATGCTGTGTAAAAAAAACACATCCATTTATTTAAAAAACAACTTTTGGAGTGTATTTTTGTTTCGTATTTATGTACTTTCATAAGCCAGAATAATATTTCTCTTTCCACTCTTAAACACAGCCCACTGGCCAAGCATAAAATTACAACCCAGTATCAAGTAGAAATGGCAAGAGAGTTTCCTCTCAGACTTTATTTATTACTTCAGCAGTTTGGCCCCAGTGATTTGTGCGCATAGGCAACTTCATTTCAGGACAGGTCAGCAGATTTGGAGCACAGATACAACTCTGCACCATACTGCAATCTGGAAGAACAGTAGTACACCTTGCGGCAAAACATCTTTATTTCTTCGAGCAGTCCTAGTTAATTACCCAGAATGCAAATTGTTGCTGTCTAAGTAATGAACAAATTACTAGTTTCAAAAGCTGTCTGTAATACAGTTATCAGAGGCTGTTGAAAAGGTGTTTTTACTGCCCTCTAACCCATCAGACAAGAATTACAGTGCATATGATGCTTTTGTTTTTTTAAATGGAGATCAGAAACTCATCTTTCCCTCACTGAGGTTTAGACAGTATTTTTATGCCATCCTGCCTCTTAAGACTGTAATTCTTTCTAAAGAGTTTCTCAATATACAAGATGTTCGTCTTCCAATTATCCTGACTGCATGATCCTCATTGAGATAAACCACCATGCTCAGAAGACCTCTGCTTTAACTAAACTACTATTTGGCGTTTAGTTACAGCAGGACATAAGTCAAGACTGGCTGGCAAATCTCTGTGACCAGCTAAATACTTGGGCAGTTAAGCTAGTTAGGCTAATTGTGACTAAGCCCCTCCTACTGCAGCTACACTAAGAAGAGATTAAAACAGATGTTGCAGTGACAGGATGGCTTGCTGCTTTGTCTTTCAGGTTCATCTTCCCACTGAAAAATGCAAAAGAAGAACCAAAATTCTCAACTCCAGAGGACTGTGCAACTTGCAGAATTTTTTTACCTATGATGCTGGGAACAGAAAAGAGGCACGGCCAGAATTTCTCTAAAATTTTTCTAAAAAAGTACTCTAAAAGATAAAGACACTCTGGAGGGCATGAAACTCTTATTTTTGTAACTCTTATTACACCCATGAAGAATTTTTCTGTACATCATTTCCAAGGCATTCATAGCTGGGATTGTTTTAAATGTTCCTTGACTTCCCCCTCCACATTCACCCATGCAGAGCTGTATGGGCCCCCTTCTGGTGGCCATACCCCATAACTTCTGCATCTGTCCCCCCAAGAGAAGGGTGCTCTCAGCTCATCAGGTACGCTTACTTTTTTCTATGCATTTTTTTCATGAACCTCTGTGTACTGGGTTATTCTTTGAAGCTAGACTTTATAGCAGTTAAGCCCAAAAATTACAACAGGAAATGCCATCCCTTCTGCAGTCTTAGCAGACAAAAGGATGAGTACAATTAGTACACTTCCTCTGTTTGTTAAGAAAAAATAAAGAAAATAAAAGGAATGGTAGCTTTCAGAAAAAAAATATCTTAACTCCAAAAGCAGTGCATGTAAATCCCTTAAGTACTCCATAGTAAAAAAAATAATTTCTGGAACTTGAGAAGATTAAATAATTCCTACATCTGATACCCACATGTGGCTTAGTATATAGAAGGACATAAAATGCCACCTAACTTGTTCACTATGGAGATGCAAAGCTCCCACTGGTATCAAGCCATCAGTGAGGAAGGCAGAGGGGAACCACCACCAGGGCCCAACAGTTCTGGGACGCGATGACAAGAAAAAGATGTTGAACTTTCTTTCTAAAAATTCCTACAACCTGGTCACAGAATCATAGAATCATAGGATGGTTTGTGTTGGAAGGCACCTTAAAGATCATCGAGTTCCAATCCTCTAACATGGGCAGAGATATCTTCCACTAGACCAGATTGCTCAAAGCCCCATCCAACCTGGCCTTGAGCACTGCCAGGGATGGGGCAGACACTTCCCTGGGTAACCTGTTCCTAAAGCTGCTTCAGTACCTTCACAGTAAAGAACTTCTTCCTACTATCTGACTTAAACCTACTCTCTGTCAGTTTAAAACCATTACCCATTGTCCAATCACTACTTCCTCTTGTGTAAAGTCCCTCTTCAGCTTTTCTGTGCACCCCTTCCAGGTACTGGAAGGCTGCTATCAGGTCTCCCCTGAGTCTTCTGCTCCCCAGGCTGACCAAGCCCAAAGGTCAACAAATGCATGCCTCTCTCCTTCCCAAGATAAAGTCTCCTACTACTATCATAGAATCATAGCATAGTTAGGGTTGGAAAAGACTTTAAGATCATTTAGTTCCAATCCCCCTGAGGCAGGGATGCCTCACACTAGACCATGTAGCTCAAGGCTCTGTCCAGCCTGGTCTTCCAACTGTCAGGGATGGAGCATTTACCATTTCATTGAGCAAACCCAAACCCATTGCCTTTTTCAGTTGTTCTTGTTGTTATACAGGGAGCACATTAGGCTGCCTTACCTCCAGTATCTCTCCTGGTATGACACATCTTTCTTCTTTGGTCTGCAGAGCAATGAAGTGGTTCTGCAAAGGCACCTCAGGCATTGGGGAAAGTCACTGCCTCCTGCAGGTCCTTGCTGTTGCAAGCTTCCGTTCTTCTGCATTATTGGCCCACTCCCTTCTGTGTGCGTCAGCAACGGAGATTTTGGCTGTTTGGCTGTGGGTTCACTGCAGCCTGCACTTCAAACCAGCTGTCTAACTTCTTTTCAGTTTCCCTGATGTTATACACCCACCTCACTGCCTCCTGCGCCTTTGCCAGCCACTGCATAAGGTCCTCCACCTGGGCGCACCATGTGCAGGCAGGTCTACTGCATGGCCCTGACCCAGGAGAAAGGTCCAGGCACTGGTCAACAGCATTCAGTCTGTAGCAACTACCCCACCACCACCACCAAACCCTTCCAAGGAGCTGTGAGGACAACAGAACACTGAAAGAAGCAGATGTAATACTTGTTTGCCAGTTGAGGAGAGTGGTAACTTTACACTCCTTGCAAGATTTCACTTTAAAGCATGTCAGCATACAGAAAGTAGTGCATTACCAGACCTCATTGATATCAGCCAATTTTAGTTCGGCTGTTTCAGTCTACAGTTTCATATTTTTTCATGCTGTAGATGACATTTTCTTCTCATCTGCTCTGACTGCAGAGAGCTCCAGGGCCTCTTAAAAATTACCATGCAGTAGGCTGCATGTAAAGTGTAATTTCATAAACACGCACATCAAAGAATTGAGTGCTAGTCTGAGGCAGTAGCACAAAGCAGGTCAGCATGAATAGTCTTTAAAAGTTTCCCATGTGTTTAAAAAATCACTGCCCACCCATAAATCAATGCATTTTTTCATTATGTACTGAACCTCCAACCGTTTTTCTTGAGAGCAACAGCCTACTTCTTTTTGTACCATGGACTTTAATAAATTGCTTTATATGTCTGCACAGACACTATCTTAAGTATTTTGCTTAGATTTTTCTTCTTGCATTGGTTGTCAAAGCAGAAGATGTCACATGATAATATATACCGTAAGGACTTTTGTTGGTATCATTTTAAGTCTTTCATTAATAATAAAAATCACAAGATACAGTTTACAAGTGAACTGGAACGTAATGATAGGCTATTTCAAAGTATAAAGAAGGCATAAATTTTCTTTTCTAGTTTTAGTCTTTTCTAGTGGAAATGTCTTTCCTCATAGGATCAAAGAATGATTTGGATTGGAAGGGACTTTAAAGATCATTCAATTCCAACCCCCTTGCCACAGTAGTTAGAATTCAAGACCTGTTTTTCCTAGAAGACGTTTTGGATTACTAGACAAACAGGAGGAAGTCATGATTCAGCATACTGACTGTTGCTGCCAACAGACTCCTCTTGAGCTGAACAACCTGCTTCCAGGTTCCCTGGAGTAATGTGGGCTGCAGAAAACCAGTAAGTCCGCACCTGCCCTTTGCGAGAATGGGCTCCTGGCATCTACAAAACCTGGTAGAACACAGGCATGAATAAAACACCCTAATGTGCTTACCTGCACCCTTACCAAGCATAATCTGGTAAATTAATGAATGTTGCTGTATATGCTGTGAATTTTGCATTTGCAAATTCTTGGCAACGGGTTGGTATTGTGAGCCAGACTCCCAGAATAGCCACTCAATCGACACTTGCTTGTATAATGAAATGGACGTAAGCACAAGATCTGTTTAAGTGTGTCTTTCTCTCTGCCTATCTAGGACTCCTTTTACTCTGTTCCTGTTACATCTGGCCATTGTGGCTTCAACTCCAGATGCTATTTGCTAACACAGTCCCTTCTGGTCTAAGGGTCCCCTGAATGCGTAGCTCCCTGGGAAAGGCATACACCAGCTTTCCAATGCTGGGCAACATACTGTCCCTGGGCATTGTGCCTGATGGATCAGGGAAGGAGGACAGGAGTGAGAATGGCAGAGGTTTGTCCAGAATAATGGGGTAGTAAAGATATGCTGCTCCAAGATAACCATCCTCAGTGTGGAAAGATGTAGTAGTTTTGCCGGCAATCAAGAGTGGAGGAGTCAAAATTCTTAGGGATTTTCCAGCTTCTTTCTCCAAGTTCTATATTCTGAAGAGTGGCAATCTTTTTTTACACAATACATATTACTGATACTGCACTTCAGCACAGGACTATAAAACTTTTAGAAATACCACTCTCTGCAGGTATATAGGATTTCATCAGACAACTTGACTTTTGCTATTTCCAATAGCAGCAGTTTTAACTGAACGAGTCAGTGCCTCTGCACTCTGTCTGGTCTTTCATAATTTAGATCCTTCATTTCTGGTGCTTGTTTTATTAGAAAAAGCTTAATTCAAGAGTGTGGCATGCTTCTTTCACACAGCACATCTCATTGTGCCCTGTGGAATTCACACTGCATCTGCACACTTTGGGGAAGCTAAGTGCACCAAAGAAATGTAACAGAAATTAAGCTTGCAGTACCCTGATGTTTTATAGCTAACTACTTTTTCAGCATACAGTAAGGACCAAGACCATGCAAGGACCAATATCTTTGTCAAATGCAAAGTCTCAAGTCTTTCTTAAACACAAATTCTAAACAGAAAAAGTCAAGTCAGACCCGATCCAGGCGTGCTGCATTTGACAGAAATGTCATTATTGACCTCCCGCAGCTTTACATTGGACTCAAAGTCACTGTCCAGCAGCTGTAGGATAAAGCTCAGGGGAAAATGCATAAACTTAAATCCTTATGTGCTCCCAAGGCTGTATTTTCCCCAGGGAACATTCAAAAATAGCTCTCACTATTTCCATTGCAAGGCTAAAAGGAGGGCTGCTAACATACCGTATGAATTACAGCCCTGTCCCACACAATAAATCCCTAACTGTACATCATTTTCTACTCACATAGGCAAACATCAGCTGAATTCAACTGATTGATTATTCCTGAACAGGTAAAGTTAAGCTAAAAATTACTTGCTTAAACTGCAAGTGGTGTAAATAACTTTATGTCCGGGGTTTTGTAATGAATTCCTGTTTGTGTAAAACTTGTCTAACTGAATTCTTTGACAAACAGGAGTAGTTTGCAAACCTGTCATTTTACGTGGCTTATGGTGGTCCAGACCGCATGCATCTTGAGCAGGACTAGGACTGTGCAGCTTCTCTGTGCAATTGCATGACAGAGAACACAGGAAGCACTGGCTGACGATGGAGGCAAAAGTCTGAAAACTGAAGGGCAAAGAGAGCCAGGGATGAAAACCAAAATGTTCTTATTTTAATATTTGGAGAAATACGGTCACAGCATTTCCTCACACACCTTAACTAAAATGCTAATTCTTCTGCTCATTGTTGCTAAGTAAATTATTTGCCTACTTTTAGTGTATTTGATTCTTCCAGCCTTTGCAATCAAGACTCAAATATGATCATTTCTACTCAAATATCTTCAAATATCTCACTAAAAACATTTATAGTCTTCATCACTTGGAAAAACAGCTGGATATATGAAAGTTAAAAAATACACTAAAACCACTTTCAAATTAAAATAAGTAGAAAATTAAAAATATTTCTGGATTTGACAGCTTTAAGTTCTAGAGTTTAGCAAGTGGCTATGTCAGTCATACGCTTGTTAGCAAAAACTTCATGAAAAGCTCAATAAGTATGACTTCTCTTTAAGATTTCAGTTCTGAAATAGAGAAACAAAGATTATCTTACTCTGAATATAGCTTTTTGATGCAATGTAATTTAACCTTAAATCATTCAGACACCTACATTTATTTATTTTTTCTTAGCCTCCATCTGCATAAGTATTTAATATTACCATTTACTTCCTGTATAGAGCACCTCTCTCCTTATGTGATGCATCCCAAACATCTTTCTCTGGGAAGCCTTCCATTAGTGTTCTATGCAGGGCAGCTCCACTGGTAAATGCATCATTTGGAGCTGAGTATTAAAAGTCTTTGTGTATTAAGTACAATGGGAACTTAAGCTGAAGAAAGGGAAGGTTTCTACCTCTTCTTCTTTAGATGCTGCATCAGTACTACAATGCAATTGCAAACTCCTTGGGGTAGACTCAAGTTTTCTAACGTTTTATTTAGCAATGAATCAGCTGATGACACTTTGTTAATACATGAAACTTAGCTTGCATGTGATGCTTTGCAAAGCATGCTCCAGTGCAGCCTTGATTGCAACGATCATGAGACAGTCGAATTCGAGATCCTCAGGACAGTGAGAAGAGTGTGCAGCAAGCTCACGGCCCTGGACTTCAAGAGAGCAGAGTTTGGCCTCTTCAGGAACCTGCTCAGTAAGACTCCATGAGACATAGCCCTAGAGAGCAGGGTGGCCAAAGACTCCTGGTTGATATTCAAGGATCACCTGCTGCAAGCTCAGGAGCGGAATATTTTTACTAGAAGGAAGTGCTGCAGAAGAGCCAGGAGACCTCCTTGGATGGATAAGGAGCTGCTGAGGAAAATTCAAAGGAAAAAAGGGGCTTATAAAAGGAGGAAGAGAGGACAGGCAGCCCGGGAAGAATACAGGGATGTTGTCTGGGAAGCTAGGGACCAGGTTAGGAAAGCTAAGGCCCACTTAGAATTAAACTTG
>JANRGW010023156.1:9298-25198 GCA_024733675.1 Psilopsiagon aymara
GCCCACGGCAGGGGGGTTGGAACTAGATGATCTTAAGGTCCTTTCCAACCCTAACTATTCTATGATTCTATGATCTATGATTCTAATCTGCAGGCTGCTAAAGCAGAATTTCCTAATAAGATCAAAATCAATCCTGGATAATTAGGTCCCATATGATCATGCAGTGCCAGTCAAGTGTTACATGTCAGGCCTTAAACTGGAATTCCTGTTTTGAAGAATTAACCATTCACCCTACTGACAGATACATCTTTTACTGTACTCCTTACAGATCTGTGCTGAAAAATCTGTTGCTTCATGTCATCTGTCGATAGTATATATTATGCCGTTTTCAGAGGTGCTGAGCTTATGTAGTGTGCCACTTATAAGGTAATAGAATCATAAAACATAATTGAAGGAAGCATCTTTTCAGAAGATTCATCTTCCTCTTGAGGACATAAGGTGCGTCCATGGTTTTATATCCACACACAGATTTAAGGAGACCATCAGATGCTGACAGAGGCCTGATTTAAACAGCTGTGGTGTTTAAATCTAACAAGGTGGCCATGATCACTCAAGTTCCCCTGGTAAAATGAGGCTTGCAGATCCCATTTTGTCTTTACAGATCTAGAGGACAGTCTCAAGATGAATGATGATCCTCTTCTTAGCCAAGCGCATGCTAACTAAATAGGCATCTATATATATACTAGAACTTGTATACACTATTTTTTTCAAGTATGTATATTTCCAGGTTCAGATAGAGAGTATATAGTATATATTCTGCAATAACAACACACTGTTTAGAATCAAACCTGCTTTTCTGAGCTCACTAGTTTCAAACACTGCAGTAAAATATATTGAGTAAGCTTGTATTCCAGGGATCAGCTACTCTTAAGGGGGCATTAAATATAAATTTGAGGTGGGGCAAGGATTGCATAATCCAATTAGGTTCTCAGTTCAGCTAAATTTAAAACATTGCCAGCATGTTAGAGTATACTTGGATAAAACAGACTTACAGTTTTAGAACTTATTCAGTTTAAGCCCTTGCTGACTAAAACTTAGTAAACCCTTGAGCATTGTAAACACCTAGTTTGAATTAAGTCCACAGATTTAACAGTGTTTAACTGGATCCAGTACAAAGCTAGTCTAAGAGAGTGATAAATAGGTAGCTGTTTGTTTTCCATTTGAGTGCTTGGCACTGCAACAGTAGATTAATTACCCTTAATTAACCATCTCCTTTGTAGAAGCTTGGAGCAAACTATCTAATAAGACCAGGAGAGCGGAAGGTACTCATTTCACTTAATGCACAGGTATCATCTGTACAATTATCTGCCCTCTGAGCAGATGGGGTATGCTCACAGCAACCAAGCTCCTGGCCTTGGTAAGCATGACAAACTGAAGGAAAGTGGGGAGACAGAAGAGTACTACTAATATGAAGGCATCACAGTGCAGTCTCAACTGTGGGCTAACAGCACCTGTGCTACTAAATAGTCCTACAACAGGGCAGTATCCATCTGAAGAGGGCAGAACACCTCCAGTAAATGGGCTCCCTGAACCATAGGATGTCTGTGTATTCTTTTGCACCAAGGAGATCAGTCAGAAAACAATGTACTTAACTTAGAATGCAAAGAAAATACACAACAGAAAGATTCAGTAGTCAAGCACAAAGACAATCCAGTTGCCAGTGCCATGGAAAACTGGCCAGTGGTTTGTATGTTACATGCATCAGCATTGGACCTCTTAATGCTTCCACAGAGTCTCTTACACAACCTTGAAGAGGATGTGGTAGCTGTGGACCAAGACGGTATCAATGTCAAAGGGAGAAAACGCAATCTTTTCGGCTGGGGACTAAAGTGTACTCTGAAAAACACTCACTACCACGCTCAGAGCCAGAGAAAAGATACGCTTAAAAGCATGGTTGAGAAAAGAGCAAAGGCAAAAAGGCTAATTTTTATAACTGTAATCTATATAAGGGAAGCAAAACCAAGCTGGAACCAAGTCATTGATTCATCTAAACAGTTATAGAGGATTTTAAAGTCAATGCTTGTGAAAAAATATACATATGCTTTCCAACCTTCTATAATGTTGTCTTTCTATCAAAAATCCCCCATAATTTCTTTTCACCAAGTCCACAGCTTTATCAAGGCACTTGAGCCCCTTACTGCATGGGGTATCTGAGTGCCATATTGTTTGAAGGGATATTCTTTTCCCCATATCTCTCAGAGGACTCATAAATTCTCATTAAGAAAGGACTATATGCATGACAACCTCTGGAGGCAGAGCTGCCCCACCTTCATGATGACATGCCAAGCTCATTCAAACACCCACAAGCACCTGTAATTTCCCAGTCCTTTCAGAGGCAGCAGATACCCCTGTTCATGAGATGAGGCCCAGCTCCAAAACTGACAGCTCAGTGCAAACTTCTGAGCGCCTGGTCTGAAAGTGTCACAAGATGGGCTGGCAGCTAGATCATCCAAAGCTTTGGGACATTCATCAAGATAAATGCAAAAATGAATGGTGCTTGATTTCAAAAAGGGCACTACCTAAAAAACAGAAAGATAGGGAAGAGGAATGTAAATATAACAAGCAAAAGAATAAAAATTTTATGTGGTGTGTAAAATGTTCCAAGATATCATATCAGAGTTCTTAGAAAGCTAGTGACAAGTATCAAAAACCTTTAAAAGGAACAAAATCACAAGTCTGTTACAGCAAACAACAGGGTGAAGAAAGACTTTAAGAGTAAATAAATAAATAAATTAATTAATTAATTCATCCAAGTTGGGAAAAGAGAAAAGAGAAGAAGATCATATATAAAAACTGACAATTTTAAAGAAAACTACAAGGAAGCTCAAAATATTTTTAGGAGTAATTGCTGAGGGCATAAAAATATTTCATACAAAACTCTTCTTAAACACCTCAGAAGTAGCCTGTCAGCTAGTTAGTCAGGCAGATATACGATCAAGATGTAAAACGAATGCTCATAGAAGATAAGGCTGAAAATGTTTAATGAAGTTTTCTACTACTGCTCATGGTGGAGGATCTGAGGTAGGCTCTGGCATCAGAGTGCTTTACATGGAGGAAGAATATGATAATCTGTCTCAAACTGAAATGCTAGATGAAAAGATTTCAGAACAGATTATAAAATAAGTTGCAACAAATCAAGTTCCAGGGCTAAATAATGTTCACTTGGGACTCTTAAATGCATTCATGTGTGAAACTGCTGAACAGCCAACTCCATTTCATGACTTAAAACACACACTGGTCTCAGTGGTAGAGATGCTAAGAGTGATGCCAATTTTTTTAAATATTTGCTGATGTGAACCTAGGAAATCTGTTTTGCACCATGGGCAAATTGGTAGAAACTACGTTAAAGAACAGAATCTATAGAGTCAGATATAAATCTGATTTATTGGAGAAGGGCCAGTATGACTTTTGTGGTGGAAAGTCATGCTTCATAAAACTACTGCATTTCTTAGAAGAGTCAATTAATATGTAAACAAGGACACTGCAGTGCAGCAGGTGTATGTGGCTTTCTAGAACAGTTTTGTCATACTCTCTCTGTAAAGGCTTTAAAAACACTAAGCTTGCCTGCAGAAAGGTGGAGGTCTTGCTATGAATTCCAGATTTTCACGATGGAGTGATATAGCCATGGGGCTCATAGGGATTTCCAGTGCTCAACAGATTTGCAAATGGCCTGGAAGCATCATCATAGTGAAGTGCCAAGATTTGCACACCATGATGATACAGAACTATTCAGGATAGGGGAAAAAAAATGAAGATGGCACTAAAGAGTTGCAAAGGGATCTCATTTACAAAGTGGTTTGCATATAAAATGGCAATAAAATGCAAAGTGAAGTTCAATGTCAGTAAATTAAAAGGTAAGCCCTTATTTAAACATGTACTCTAAACTAGCTATTTCCACTCAGGAAAGAGGTGTGTGGAATGTTCAGTTTAACAGTCAGTGAAAATCGTGCGGACAAATAGATCTTAAGTGTTTTTTTAAAAAAATAAAGAACAAAGAAGTCGGAAAACACAAGTACATTACTCACAAACGGTTACTATGCCTGCGTCATTGACCGTGCATGGGTCTGCTCACCCTCTCTGCAAATGGCTTTAATAAGAGTAGGAAAGCTGCAGAGAAATATAAGACCACCACTGTGTTACAGCTTCTACGTAAGGAAAGTCTATATAAACCACCTACTCTACTAGTTAAACCAATGGCAAATGAACAAAGTGATGTGCAGAAGGTAATAGGCAATGTATTTGCACTCCAGTACAAGAAGAAATGCTCACCCAGTGAACTGAGAAGATAGTATTTTTAAAGACAAGTGAAGGTCAAGATGTAAGTGAATTCTGGAGCTCACCAAAGGATGTGCAGGATGCACACCTGAAAAGACTGAAGATGAGACAGCTTTATGGAAGATAGAGTCACCAGGTGCTGTTAAATAATGACAATAGCCCAGCTGCACCCTTCTAGGTCAGACAGCGTCTAAATTGCTGGGAAAGTGAAGCTGAGAAACTTCATTCTTATACACTTTCCTTCAGTATTTACTGTCAGAGTCAGACTTTCAGGCTAAATAGACCTTTTATCTGATGAGTTACCCTTATACTATAGTAGCTATAGGTGCACAAAACATGACTGGAAGAAACCACTTGAATCACCAAGTCCATTCCTCACAAGGAGAGGCCTTCAACAGCAGCTCCCTGGCTCAGAGAGGATCTGTTGAACCGGCAGTCTCCAGAAGCAGTAAAAAGCTTCCCCATACTTAAAACCTAAGTAAAAGGCAAAAATGCACCGCTACAGTGAATTACCAGACAGGAGTGATGAAGGGCACTATCACTCTCCTGCGTTCCTCCCCCTGTAAAGTAGGATTGAAAAAAGCAGACAACACCTACCCAACGGTGGGCATTATAAAGAATCCAGTATTTTTTTTGCTGAACTACTATTGCTGAAAAAATTCCCTTTGAATTCAAGTGCATCAACTTGTTTGCTCTTACATTCCTTAAAATACAGGCACATAAGAGCCACTGTTAGCAAGTCTGATGCCGCTTTTTTCCTTTCTCTGTTGCAATTTTTGTTTAGGTGCGTCTGGTTGTCTCAGGCTCTCTGAAGGCAAGAGAGATGCCAATTTTTGTAAAAGGAAATGGAAGTGCTGTTATTCAACTCTGCTATATGATCACTAAATCTTAAAGCTTGTCTCATAGTGCAGGAGCAGTGAAGCAGGAAATTGCTAATGCAAAGTGTATAAGAAAAGATCCACTACAGCAGGATTCAGGCCTCATCTCAAAAGCCACTGTTGCAAAGAAAAAAAAGAAGAAATATGTGAGCAGAGGAGAGCACTGTGAAAATAAAACAGCTTTCCAAAACAGAAAAAAAATAACAAACACCAAAACAACTAATCATTTTAATATTGCATTCAAAGTTTAATTGTGTGTTATAATTTTGTGTGCAGTGATTAGTCTGCAGTATCGCACACAGCTGACATACAGCTCAGCTCCCAGAACCAAAACTTCATCAATTCATTAACAGAGTGATGGAAAAGTAATATAATGTATTTTTAAATTATCAATAACCTATTGGAGGAGACAGGCTGATCGTAGCACTTTGGTTTTGAAGATTCGTAGGTAAATGTTGCTCTCTGTTCCTGTGAGGTTTGCTGCGACCCCGCGTGCAGTTCTGGGATGTTTCTGCAGGTTCTCTCAGAGCATGTAATTCTTTAGTACAACTCTATGTGAAGAGAGTTTTCCAGATCCCTTTTAAATCTAGGGCAGTTTAGCACCTGATTTAATTCTGATCACTTAAGTAGTACTATGCATTGATGGTACTATTAGCACTGTTTAAATTAGGCACATATTTAAATGTTTTCAAAGTCACAGTTTATATTCCTGCAGGCATGCGACCAGCTGTGTCTGGGAGGTATAGACATGTACAACTATGTAAGATAACTGAAACCAAGTGCCTGAAGAAGTCTTCACTACAAAACAGTCCATGTATGAACAAATTATATCACGTTTTCCTGAGGTGCTGTAAGATGTAAGATTCCCAGACAAAAATTGGTTTCATGCTATTTGTTCTACCCAACTGCTGTGGTTTCTGTAGTGAGTGTTTCTGTCTCTTCAGGACAGTGCATGGACCACTCTGTAAACCCAAAATGCTTCTTAGCTAAGGAAGGCTGAGCATCAGTTACAGAGTTTTAGGATTCCAGGTGAGAGAAAACAAGAGACAAATAGAGAACTCTCAACTAGTTTATTAATGTAGGAAAAATATAGAGATAGTAAAGGATACAGTAAAGGATATTTCTGAAGACAGTACACCTTACCGACCTCAAGGACTCTGTGAAGATGATCAGGAAACTAGCTCCAAGGATCATCATCTCAGTGCAAGAAGGCAGGCTCTACTGTAGCAGGCGTCCCCGCAGAGGCAACATTGACCTGGATGGCACTTCCTGGATGGAAGTTCTTCTTCCCCCACATTGCATGAGGCTCAGCCTTTTATACTGACAAAAATGCACACTCATTCTGATGAAGGGGGCCAGCCTATGTTGGAAGAAGTGGCTAGCAACATCTGGAGAGGTCTCCAAGGGTCAAGACTTTTCCAGGGAGTTCTAAAGTGGAACTTTCCAGGGAGGAACTAAAGCTGGACTTTCCAGGGAGCAGCCAAAGCAGGACTCTCCAGGGAGGAGCCAAAGAGGACAAACAGTACTTTTCTATCGTTGTGTGTCTCACCATGGACCATTATCTGTTGTCCTTGATACAGCATCTTTCTATAATCCTGCTGACTGGGCAAACGTGCTATGAACAAAATTGTATTTACACTTCAGATTAACTATAGTACCATCTGGATTTTATTTATTTACCTATTTATGGAAAACATGGAATCCCCTGCAGAGGTAATTTGTGGGAAAATATAGCCTTCAGGATGCAGCTGAAGCCACAACCGGCAGAGTTTTCCACATATTTATGTTTGTGATATGCCAGTACTTTAGCAGACCTTAAATACAGTGAAAGGTGTTCATGTTTTACTATTCAGTGTGTACAGAGATTCACAAATATTAAACAACTCATTCTCACAACAAGACTGAAGCAGAGAAGCTTTATTACACAAAGGAATTGCAAGTTGAAAAATGTAAGGGCTTGATTATGCTCTAACCTCAGTAGAAAAATGAACTCCAGTTTATTCAACATAAAGCTAAGACTGGCACCAGTCTTTGTCCTTGTTCAAAGAAGTAACTCGGTACATCGTTATGGCAATATATGCTGCTAAGGATGAAATTTCCAACGGTTTTGCTGATCTTGCAGTACAAAGCAAAATGCTTTATATTCTTCCCACTCTTCACACTTCCTTGTGCACTTTGGGCAAGAACCAGGAGCATTTACTCTCACAAGGATTGCTCAGTTGATCCTTCACTCTTAAACAATATCAAACAGTACAGACAGCCAAACACACAAAACAGATCTAGTTTGGGCAGTATTTTCATAGCTATCATTGCTGATAGCAATTCATCACACTTATATGTAACCACCAGAAATTTCAAAAGTAGACTTCACTACTTGACTAGACTTCATAAAGGACCAGGGTAGGAAACTCGAAAGGGATTTAGAGTACTTTGACATTTGATTTAGCTTCTTGGCATCAATTAGGCACCTACTTTAGTGACAGCATGTGGCATTTTGAAGATGCCATCTTTCTCCATTGGTTGAAGAAGGAGGGGCAACATAGATTAGATCCCATTTTTCAGACAAATAAAGTTAGAACTAAACCCATTTCTTGTGTTCTCTAACTTGCTGGAATTTAAATTACATCTAAGCAACCTCTTGCCTGACTTTGCTTCCAGATACATCATACAAATTGATTAATGGTCAACATCAGAAGCTGGTTTGTTAAAAAAAACCCAACCAAACAAAACCAAACCAAGCCAAAAACAAAAAACAAAAAAGAAAACAAACAAACAAACAAAAAAACCTCACAAAACCACAAAAAAAAACTGATACCAACCTGAAATCACTTTTGAAGGTCAATCTTCAAAGCCTTTTGCTTTTTCTCCATATGAATGTTAAGCAGTCACCAGCTACAGGATAATGTAAAGCTCTTGCTCAGATACAGGTGTCAACATAATATTAACACATGTATATATGGAATGAACCAGGAACATTTACTGTCAGGGAAAAGCAGTTATTTTCAAACACAGATGAGGTGCTTTCAGCAGTGGAATTGTCCACATGCTGCTTCATGTGAACAAGCAGCTTTTTTATAAGCTACCTGGAATAGTGATCTATTCTGCTGAAAACCACACCTCAGCCACCCAGTTAAAAATAAATTGATAATCTAATACACAAAGACTTCAGGGATACCTTTGCCATTATAATTCTATGCAAAACAATTTCCCATTCAGTATTTAAAACAAAGATTTAAGTGGATGAGTAGTGTAGTCATACACCTACTCCAGATGCCACCTTTGACTGTACAGCAAACCAGTATCTGGAAGTCCCAAATTTCTGATTTCTGCTTTAGGTCCTTCATGTCTCTCTTAGACTAAGATGCTTTAGTGGGCATCAAACTAAATGGATGGCATGATAAACAGCCTGAACATGGCAAAAATCAGTGTGTTGGAGCAGCAACTGAAACTTAGATAGCATTTGTCCTCTTCCAGAGAGATTGATATTCACTGTGTAGCTCTGCTGGCAATGTCCCTTTCAAGTTTTACTGCTGCTAATAAGCAAGCTTACAAATAAAAGACCCGTGTACCATTTGGCTGAGTTATATGCTGCCTGCTTCACTCATCCATTGTCCTCATTAGCAAAGGCCTGATGAAAACTTACTCCATTTCTATCTATTTCTTATCCAAAATTCCCACTGGATACCCAGCTGTCAGAACATCCCTGTGTTTGAAACCATTCAAGCATTTCTGAACCAAGATTTGAGTTTTCTCCTGTGTTAATTACAGGAAAAACATGCTGAGCTGCTTTTCAGTCAGAAATCTCCTTTTTGCCACACAAAAATGTGTGACATAGAGCTTATGAGTGAAAGGAAAAGTAAGAAGTCACAGCTGTATTCAGCACTTAGGTAAAATTGAACTGGCATGTTTGAGAGACCATTGCATAAGAATTTGAAAGAATCTCACTGGATCAAACACTGTAACAATAATCTGCAGCAGTAGTACGATGGTGGCTGAGCTTCGCTTGTCCTAACTTTGTGTTTTCTCACTGGGAAGAGAAGTGCCAAGATTCTGAATTTTCCAGTTGGGAAGCTTGACAAACACCAAGCTGGGTGGTGCGGTCAAAATGCTGGAAGGAAGGGAAGCTACCCAGAGGGACCTTGACATGCTTGAGAGGTGGGCCAATGCCAACTTCATGAAGTTCAGCCAAACCAAGTGCAACATCCTACACCTGGGTTGGGCCAGTCTCAAGCACAAATACAGCTGAGCAGAGACTGGATTTGCAGCAGACCTGAGGAGAAGGACTTGAGGTGTTGGCTGAGAAGCAGCTCCACATGAGCCACCAGTGTGTGCTTGCAGCCCAGAAAGAAAACAGTATCCTGGGCTGCATTAAAAGAAACATTACCAGCAGGTAGAGGGATATCATTTTCCCCCTCTACTCTGCTATCATGAGACCCCAAATGGAGTACTGCATTCAGCTATGGAGCCCCCAAGACAAAAGGTAAGTGGAGCTGCTTGAGTGAGTCCAAAGGAGGTCATGAAGATGATCAGAGAGCTGGAGCACCTCTCCAATGGAGACAGGCTGAGAGAGTTGGATTTGTTCAGCCTAGAGAAGAGAAGGCTCAGGGTAGATCATATAGCAGCCTTCCAATACCTAAGAAATCTGGAGACGGACGTTTTACAAGGTTATCTAGTGGCAGGACAAGGGGGAATGAATTTAAACTGAAAGAGGGTAGATTTAGGTAGGACATTAGGAAGGAACTCTTTCCTGTGAGGCTGGTGAGACACCGGCACATGTTGCCCAGAGAAGCTGTGGCTGTGCCATCCCTGAAAGTGTTCAAGGCCAGGTAGAATGGTTCTTTGAGCAACTTGGTCTAGTGGAAGGTGTCCCTGCCCATGGCAGGGGGATTGGAACTAAATGATCTTTAAGGTCCTTTCCAGCCCAAACCAACTCTATGAATCTATCATCTTACTGGAGGTACCACTGTGCAGGTGTGAAAGGAAAAGAAAAGAGAGCTATAAGAGCAGTTCCAAATAAAGAAGTAACAATGCAGTGATGTGATGTAACACTGCCCTTGCAAGGGAAGAGATTAGAAATGGATGAGGTAATTGAGATGAAAGCAAGGAATGGTTTATTATTGTAAACAGGGTCATTGTAAAGAGAAGTGAAAAGGTCACTGGACTGGAATCAATGACTGACAAAGATGAAAAAGAATGCTGTGTGATGAAAGGATTCCTATTATGTGCAGCAACGGGTTCTTGAAAATGGAAATATTGTACTACTGTGTATCAGCTGATGCTATGTGAGCTGCTAGTGAAACACTCTATGAAAGTGACATTACTCAAGGAGAAACAGGGAAAAAAAGGGTGAATGAAAAGATTAGAACATGTACGGAATTGCTGCCAAGTTGCTTAAAGAACTAGTGAGTAGTAGGAGAGTGTCTGCCACTGTATGCCCTTATAAAAACATTGCCTGTTCATCAGAGCACACTGCAAAAGCAGCCATCGAGAAAGCTGTGAGAAATCAAGAGCTGTGCAATCAAGGGGTAAGAGTTTGTTCCATGTTCCCCAAACCCCAAGTCATTCAACCCACTGCTACTGGTAGGCCAGCCTGTGGAAGGTTGTTGGTGGCTTAGTAAAAGATGTGGCTGGGTGTCCAGTATGTCTCCAATGATGCTGGCGGTGAGGAGAGATGTTGGCTTGGAGTTTGAAGTTCTGTGGAACCATGGAAAAAAGTTATGCCAGGCTACTGAAGAAAGCCTTAGGGAACTGGCAGGTGACCACATGGGTTAAGATGTAGTTCAAAATCTTGCTACAGGGGCTGCTACTGTGGTGTTTGCTTGAATTTCACTCAAATTCTAATCAAAGAGAAGAGCAAGAGTAGTAAGCAGTAGGAGAGTAAGAGTGAGAAAGTAAAAGTAAAAAAACTAGTGAGAGAAATATACTGTAAATATCTTTGGAATAAGCAAAGTTTTGTAAATGGTAGTATTGCCTCCTAGATAGCTCAGTGGTAAAAATGTGAGGAATTGGAAGGTAAGCTCAATCAAGCAGCTGTTTGAGCGGATGAGTGGGGAACGGACACAGGAGAACTGCCAGGATGCAAAATTCTGACTGGGGATACAGACTGCCTAGGGCAGCCTGCAGCCTGTTCTTTTCTCTTGCCCACCTCTACTCAAATGTCAGAGCTGCAAGGTCTGACTGAAACAAGTCCCTCTCCTTTTCATCCTGTAGGAGGGGCTGCCAGAACAGCAGGTGCTTCAATGTGTGTGGATCCTGTCACTTAGTCATGTAGCACTTTGTGAGTCTAAGTGTGCCTGCATGTTCCTGCCCACACAAAACAGGCGAGCCAGACTCTGAAGACAGTCTTCTGTCTTAGCTAAGCTAAAAGAATGAGCGATGCTAGCTAAAATTATGCCTGAAGGCTCAGTGCCATTAGTTCATAGTGCTGAGCCTCAGCTGGACTCTCTGGAAGATGCAGCTGCTGAGTAGTGTGGCTCTGAATAATAATAGGAAGAAAACAGAAATGTCACTAGCACTTGCACCTTATAGAAAATGTACTAATTGTGTCAGTTAGCTACTTCTGTGCTGAGAGGGTGATGAGACCCTTTTTGTCCTTCACAGGACTGAAACCTACATACTTTTCTTTTCATCTCCTTGCTTCCAATGGTGCTTCCAATTTAGAAATAATCTGAAATACCCCTCTGTTATCTTTTTCTCATGGTTTAAGCCAGCTGGTAACTCAGTACCATGCAGCCGTTTGTTCACTCCCCCACCCTTCCTCCCCCTCACTCCCAGAGGGATGGGGAGGAGAATTGGAAGAATGTAACTCCCACAGGTGGAAATAAGAACAGTCCAGTAACTAAGGTATAACACAAATCACTGCTGCTACCACCAATAATAATAATGATAAGGGAAATAACATGGGAAGAGAATACAACCGCTCACCACCCACTGACCGATACCAAGCCCGACCTGAGCAGTGATCGAACCCTTCCAGGTAACTGCCCCCAGTTTATATACTGGGCATGACATGCTGTGGTATGAAATACCTCTTTAGCCATTTTGGGTCAGGTGTCCTGTCTCTGCTTCCTCCCAGCATCTCCTCCTCCCTGGCAGAGCATGAGGCTCAGAAAGTCTTTGGTCAGAGTAAACATTACTGAGCAGCAACTGAAAACACTGGTGTTATCAGCGCTGTTCCCAGGCTGAAAGTCCAAAACAGAGCACTGCACCAGCTACCGAGAAGGAGAAAAATGACTGCTACTGCTGAACCCAGGACACTTTTTGTAGATGCAAGATATTCTGTCCTGAACATATTGAGTGTGACTCTACTGAGCCTTTTCCCTTTGGGTCCAGGATACCAAATCACAGCATTCTTTCATATTACACTTTTTGAAGACAGTGCCTGTTTGGCTTCCCTGAGTAGGTGTGCGACTACATAGGAACAACTAAGTAGCCACAAGTGACCTATAAAAGTCCTAATAAAGTAATATTTGGTCAATGTTTCAGAAGACCTTTTTTCAAAGGGAGTCCTGGTTATCTCAAGTAAGTGACATTCATATGAAATGACAACTCGGGTTATCCACAGTCCTATTTAACTTTTTTAGGCTTTTATGGATATTAATCAGAAATTTCATTTGCCTTTGCATTACTTCTTCCTGCATTATTTCTTGATCATATAGTAAAATATGCATAGCTATAAACTCTTTGTTTGTTAAGTACCATAATGATTTCAGGATGATTGGTTCTGACAAATGTAAGATGCTCTGTGCTACAACTATCTTGAGAGGGCTGTGAGCATTAGCTGGCATTCCCTAAGTGTATTTCTCATTGCATTCCATCTTCTTACTGTCTTTCAACAATGATGTCCCTTGTCTTCATTCCAGTATTGCCTAGGGGATAAAGTAATAAGTCCTCAGACCATTTTCCTCTCTCTCTCTAAAGAGAAAGCAAGCAAAGTACCAGAGTAGAAGATAAAGAAGCTCACACAGTTGGAAAGCAGAGAAGGAGATAGGAATATACATCAAAGAAATTGTGAGAAGATTTGATACACACTGGGTCCAGGCATCACTTGACTAAACTGTAGGAGATACCAGCTTGGTCTATTCTGCAAAACTCCACTGAAATCATTTTTGTTTTCTCATGCAGAGAACTGACTCCTTTCTCACTGTCTCAGCTCCTGGATTTTGAGAACCCCCTCTGAGCATAAGTTCATGGACTCAAAACAAGCATTCTATCTATCTGTTACAGAATAGTATAATAGACCTCAGCATTTATGGAATAAAAGGAAAGACTGCTAGGTTATTCTTTTTACACTGCCAGTTGCTGGAGCAACTGGCATCATCACTAATTTCCAGTATATAAAACTGAAATTGAATTACAGCTACACATAATTTTTCACATCTTTAGCTTCCAAGTTTTGGCAGTCCTGTGAAAACTGTACATCTTGGATGCTCTACCATTTAAACATAGTGTTGTCTCTGCTTAAAGGCCATATCTCTGTTCCTTTCTGAGTAGAAACTGTTCATTCCCCATCATCCTTTTCTCCTGGAAAATCTCAGTCTGCTTCTCACTTTGTAGGCAAGATGAAGGCCTTCACTGCTGATTGTTGGAAGGTAAGTTGGCCATTTCTTCTCCTAGCTCTGCTTGCTTTGCTGAAGTGGAGTCAGAGGTAGCCATCCCCATGTTCTATTGTCACAAGACTGATCTTGGATTAGGGCAGTTAGCAGTACTTCCCTGGGAGCTGTTGGCATGGCTCCCAGCGGAATGTTCCTCTGCAGCACACAGACCGACTTGGTCAACATCTTTGGGCCTGGATTCTCAAGGGTCTTTACTTTCTTCATGCAATGGGTACTTCAATTCCCACTTCTTTTGATCAGAAAAAAAGTAACACTGGTTCTTCTCTATGTTACTCAGAAGTCAGTATCTGTTTGAAATCTCCAGTTACCAGTACTGTTGTCCTCTTTAAACTGCAGAACATTTGACAGCTTTATGCCCTATCAACACAAAGCAAGGCACACAATGCTGTTTAAAATCATTTCCTCTAGCTGAGAACAAATAGAAACCACATGTGCAATCAACACACACCTTCCCACCAGGGTCCCCTGCAGACTTCCTAACATTAGAGGAACGTCCTGGGTTAGCTTGGAAATAGCTGTAACTTGACACGGCAGCATGAAGGCCATCCATAAACAGTCCAGCAGGTTGCTAGCTTTACCCGGGAAAGTTAGGAATAAATGTGCAATTAATAGAAGAGGTGTGAAGAAAAAGAGGTCATTCAAGCTCTGAACATTGCCATTGTGGTTTCTGACAAATCAGTCACAGAAAAAGTCATATGGTTTCCTTTCAAACTGAGTAAAAAAGAAGAGGTATAAAGTGGAGTTTCCATTAATGGGTTTCATCCTTCATTCTATGTGTCCAAAACACTGCTTTAACCACTTACTGAAGGAATATACCACTCAAAGATAAAGAAGCACGTACACATCCAGTGGAAGAAAAGGGATCAAGTAAGAATAAAATATTCTGCCTCCTCACTTCCCTTTCAGAAGAACACAATTTGATTTTAAATCAAACACTTCTGGTTCTAATAGTGGCAGAGTTTCTTTGGTTGTTTCTGCTCTCCTGCAGCCTTCCACCGCATTGCAACCAATCCAGCCCTCCTCATCAGAGAGATCCTGCTTATGGACACAGCTATTTCTCTCTTTTGCAGCATCAAGTAACTGCTCTGCAGCCACACTTTCATGGTAACTGTCAAGAAAGACAAGCACAGCCCAAACACAACAAGTGTTTAATCTTTGCCTTCATCTTCCATCCTTCCAGCTTCTTCCATTTCAATGAAACACGACTAAACTATATACTCTTATACACATTGTTGCTACTTATACTTTTGCTGCTACTTACGTCTTTGGGCCTCTTTGGGGCTATGAAGTGTCATTTCTCATTTCTCCGTCCTCAAGCGTAAAAGCCCATTCCCAGATGGGGAAAATTGTGCAAATGATTCTAAGGCATCTAAACATTTCCAGTCACTACAGAACAATGGATAAACAGGCAGATATGGGTTGTGAGGCTCTAGGGAAAGAGAATAAACCTTTTTGGTAGACAACCTTTTCCCTGGTATTTTTCTGCTATGCCATTTTCAAACATCTGCTGCAACCTGCCACCTTGCACATCTTAGCTCATCAGTGATGTACAGGTGGTATTTGCTTAGCAAACCTCTAAGGAGTATCCAGATTCCTCAGGAAGGAAAAATGTCAATTTAGAATCTTGTGTCTTCCTCTCTAACACAAATTCTTGGGTTGATATTGCAGGACAATGTGAGGAGAAATGACCTACAGAGGATTCTGTCTCCCATATAAAGTGTAAACCCATGAGTTTTACACCTACTTGCAGTCTGTATAACTTTTCTCTTTGGCATGCTATTTCCTCTACTCTGGTGAAATCCCAGCTGTGAACTTTACATTCCATCTATCTATTTTCTCCTTAAAATTAAATTGGTTGGGATGGTTTTCATTTCCTTTTCCCTCACTTCTTGTGCTGTGTGGCTACAGGCAGTTAAGCAACCACAGTGTTTCACCCTGGAGGTGACTGTATCTCAGTAAAGGGTGAAATAATCCTTTTATGAAAAGATTTATCTGCCTCACAAGAATGTTGTGAAGTTTAAACTTTTTTCTTTTTTCTTTTTTAAGAGGATTGAGATAAAAAGCACCATGGGTATACAGAAAATCTGTATATTTACAAGGAATTGACAAATCTTGACTGCAATTAAGATCAT
>JANRGW010023157.1:0-12968 GCA_024733675.1 Psilopsiagon aymara
GAGCGCTTGCACAATAAAGTTGGGCGTTGCTTGATAACTCGTATCGAGTCGTTCATGCCAGCGCCTCCCTCCCGCATTAGTTCTTCTTGAAAATGCTTTGAAATACAGATGTCAGTGATTCCCATGAATGAGTTGTTACATTTATATATTGGATCTAGGGGAAAAAGATGAGTGAAATTATCTGAGTTCTACCAAAATAGCCTTAAAGACTACTCAGGAAATTAATTTTTATTCACATATTTTTATTACCTTCCCATGAATTGCAACCATGATAATGCAAATAAATACACATATCAATAGAAAAAATACACATAACATAAGCCAACAAGATGTTGATATTGGTAAATTGAGGCACTCCCTTTTGTCATGGGTTTCTTTTTCTTTTTTTTTTTTTTTTTGCCATCTCTTTCATTTCAGTACTGTGATAAAAATATGAACCATGACTATTAAAATGCTCACTAGTTTCTTTTTCTCAAAATTTGCAAAATAACTTTGCCACAGGCAATGCAAGATACATGAATAGACAGGTTCAAGAATCAGAAAATATCCACAGATATTTGTATCTTGCTCTTAGCATTAAAAAGAATCTACAGCTGTTCTTATCTTACTCTTTGATCCTCAGTGAACTATCCCCACATCCTGCCAACATTTGCTGTTGAAATAAATGCATTTCTATTTCGTATTTGTTGACTTCTTGCTGCCTTGGGAATGGAAGTAGATAGATTATAAAATCCATTGTTGTAAACGGATTTATAATACTTTGTGTCACAAAACTTCAGCAACCAAACTGGTATATTAGTTTTTAGGAAAAAATAAAATGCAAATAATCTTGAACAATCTAAAAAGTGTGTTCCCTGAAGAAAGATCTGACATCAATTTGACAATATATTCCAATGATTCACACTCCTAAAAATTTGTCTGTATTTGTAGTCTGATTTGGTCTAATTTTAGTTTCTATTATCTCGTTATATGACACTGCCTACTAGATTTGAGAAGCATTTTCTTATAGAGATACAGTTTAATCAACTTTTCCTTTGATAAATTAAGAAGATTGAGCTCCCTTAGGATTTGCTACAGGGAAGTTTCCCAAAACTTTATTCTTCTGGACTTCTGAGCTATCTCCAGTATTTCAAAATTCTGATTGAACTGTGAACATTTGCAGGCTTATAACAGTTGCAATGCTGCCAAAGATGAAGAAGCCACATCGTCTTCATGTTTCATCTTTTCTTATTTTGTATGAGCGTTGCTGTAACACAGAAATATAAGTTTCACACATGAGGCATCGTCATTCTTATGTTTGGTTCTGGGTGATACAAAATATTTTGCAGCATTTTCTAAGTATGCCCAGGTTTCCTTGCTCTGACAAAGAACAGATCAAACATTTAAAAGCTGTATTTTCCAAGGAAAAGAAAACTTCCAAAACTGAAACCGTACACTATGACTATTTAACAATTTATTATTTTTTCTTTAAGTACTCTCAAGCTGACATAGAATTTTAGGTCCTTAAAGGAGCTGTGCATCAGTAATCTTGTTTAGACACTCCCCAGAATTTAAAAAAATCCAGGGTCTATTCCCTGCTCTGCTTCCTTCAAAAGCTGACTTAAGCAAGAACTCCACAAAAATAGCCAGAAAGGTATTTATCACAGCATTTGTATCAAATCTTTAACATTTTCCTAGAAATGGACCTAAACTGATCCAAAGCATTCCTTCTTTTAACTTTCTTTCTTACTTTTATCTTCCTCTTTTTTTATTTTTTTTTTCTTTTTTTTTTTTTTTTTTTTTGTTTTTTCACTGGGCTCCCCCATTTCCAGGTCTTGTTTTTTCAGGAGTTTCAAATCCTAATTATCTTGATTGGCATCAACTTCATTCCCTCTTCCCATATGTAGTGTCTGTGTAGGTGGCATAAATAATCCTGCTAAATGTGACCCAAAAGACTACATGCTAACAATTCTAGATAAATGTTGTAGAAGATAGTCTTTATTTCTGTGTTTGTACTTTAGGTCATTTTGAATATAACATTTGAGAAGAAATTTCTCATACTTCATGCCTTCTTCTAGTATTTTCAAATGACAGTACTGAATGTGACAGCAAGGCATTAATGACTAGTATGAGAGATGAGATATAAACACAGATTCAGTTAGCTGTAGAAAGTATGCTAGATGACATGAAATTTCTAACTATGTCAAACAGTATTTGTACTTTAATTCACCAAGATAGTCTCATTTTTTTCACTTTGTGGATGATGACAGTGTCTCAAGATAATGGATATTTCTAATACTATTTTTTGATTAATCATAACAGATACCAAAAGGTATTTTTGAAGACTTCTATAAAGAGATTTGCTTAGATCACTGAATATTTTTCCTGGCTTTTTTCTTAAATTATTGACTTAAATTGTCATTTTAGTTTTAATTTTCAAAGTATGTAAATGTACAATGTAGCATGTTGCAGTGTATCTTCTTAGTATGCAGTATGATACAGGTGACAACCTCTTGGAATTTTTATTCAGAAGTCACAATTTTATGAGAGAATGCAACCTCATCTGACCTGATCAGTGATATATTGAATTAATTGTATCATCTGTAATGTATAAGCTCAGTAGCATTTTTTTCTACCTCTCTTTCTTCAAGAGTTATAAATTTTACTAATCTCATTGAATTTCATTGAGGTGCAAATGCTGTAATGCCTTTAAACAAAAGATAAAAAAAAAAAAAAAAAAAAAAAAAAAAAAAGATGTGTAACTGCTAAGAATTCCCTTTATATATCTCCCAAAGTACAGAAGTGATGATCAAGCTGGGAACGCAGGCCAGATCAGTTTCATGATCAATGATTCTAGCATATTATAAGTCATTACCATGAAATACAGGGAAACAAGAAGCATAGCACATGCCCCCACAATTGATAAATACTAAAACAGCAAATACCAGCTGCAAGTAAAGTACGACATGCTGAAACTCCGAGATCAAGACCTACAACTTTGAGAGCCAATGAATCAGCATTGTGGCGACAGACTATTAATCCAAAAAAATGAATGCATATCAAAAATACCATTGACAAACTCTGGTCAGATCTGTCATTATCTCAACACTTTGAGCCCCACACTGGGTGCCACAAATGCCATCATGGCTTAAGCCCAGCCAGAGTGAGCCGCTCACTCACTCCCTCACCTTCCTCAATCCACTTCCTGGAGCGATGGGGAGGAGAATCAAAAGAAAGTAACTCCCATGGTTTGAGATAAGAACAGCCCAGTAACTAAGGTATAACACAAACCACTACTGATGCCACCAATAATAATAATCATAGAATCATAGAATAGTCAGGGTTGGAAAGGATCTTAAGATCATCAAATTCTAACCCCTCTGCCATGGGTAGGGACACCTCACACTAACCATGTCACCAAAGACTATGTCCAACCTGGCCTTGAAAACCGCCAGCAATGGAGCATCCACAAACTTCCCTGGGCAACCCATTCCAGTGCCTCACCACCCTTACACTAAAGAATTTCTTCCTCATGTGCAATCTAAACTTAACTTGTTTTAGTTTGAACCTCTTACCCCTTGTTCTATCACAACAGTCCCTAATGAAAAGTCCCTCCTCAGCATGCCTAGAGGCCCCCTTCAGATATTGGAAGGCTGCTAAGAGATCTCCATGCAACCTTCTCTTCTCCAGGCTGAACAGCTCCAACTTTCTCATCCTATCCTCATACAGGAGGTGCTCCAGTCCCATGATCATCCTTGTGGCACTCCTCTGCACTTGTTCCAAAAGTTCTGTGTCCTTTTTATGTTGAGGACACCAGAACTGCAAACAATACTCCAAGTGAGGTCTCACAAGAGCAGAGTAGAGGGGCAGGATCACCTCCTTTGACCTGCTGGTCACGCTCTTTTTTGGTACAGCACAGGGTACGGTTGGCTTTCTGAGCTGCAAGCACACACTGCCGGCTCATGTTCATTTTCTCATCTACCAGCACCCCCAAGTCCTTCTTGGCAGGGCTGCTCTCAATCTCTTCTCTGCCAAACCTGTAGCTGTGCCTGCAATTTCTCCGACCCAGGTGTAGGACCTTGCACTTGTCGTGGTTAAACTTCATCAGGGTGGCATCAGCCCACCTTACAAGTGTGTCAAGGTCCCTCTGGATGGCATTCCTTCCCTCCAGTGTATCAACCAAACCACACAGCTTGATGTCATTGGCAAACTTGTTGAGGGCGCACTCAATCCCACTGTGCATGTCACCAACAACGATGTTGAACAAGGCCGGTCCAAGCACCAATCCCTGAGCGACACCACTTGTTACTGGTCTCCAGCTGGACATTGAGCCATTGACCACAACTCTTTGTTTGAGGCCATCCAGCCAGTTCTTTATCCACCAAGTGGTCCACCTATCAAATTAATGTCTCTCCAACTTAGAGACAAGGATGTCATCTAAGACAGTGTGAAACGCTTTGCACAAGTCCAGGTAGATGATATCAACTGCTCCACCCTTTTTCATCAGTTCCGTAGCCCCATCATAGAAGGCCACCAGATTGGTCAGGCAGGATTTCCCCCTAGTGAAGCCATGCTGGCTGTCACCAACCACCTTGTGGTTTTTCAGGTGCCTTAGCATTCCTTCCAGGAGAATCCACTCCAAGATTTTGCCAGGCACAGAGGTGAGACCGACTGGTCCGTAGTTCCCTGGCTCATCCATTTTCCTCTTCTTGAAAATGGGGGTCACATTTCCCTTTTTCCAGTCATCGGGAACTTTAACTGACAGCCGTGATTTCTTAAATATGATGGAGAGTGGCTTAGCAACTTCATTTTGCCAGCTCCTTCTGGTTTCAAACCAGATCCTCTCCTACAGTGGGCCAGGGTCTTCATTCTTACTGTCCCTGCATCTGTCTTCCACAACTTGGACGATGTGGTCAGAGCATTTGCCGGTGAAGATAGAGACAAAGAAGTCATTAAGAACCTCAGCCTTCTTCAAATCCAGGGTAGCCAGTTCTCCTGATAGGTTAATGATAAGGGAAACAACAGGGGGAGAGAATAAATTTACACATCACCTGCCAACCGATACTCAGCCCAACCTGAGCAGCGATCTGGGCCTCCTGGGTAGCTGCCCCCAGTTTATATTCTGAGCATGACGTGCTGTGGTATGGAATACCCCTTTGGTTAGTTTGGGTCAGGTGTTCTGTCTCTGCTTCCTCCTGGCTTCTTTTGTCCCACTTCACTGGCAAAACATGAGACTGAGAAAGACTTTGGTTGGAGTAAAGACTGCTTAGCAAAAACTAAAAACATCGGTGTGTTATCAGTACTATTCCCAGACTGAAGTTGAAAACACTGCACCAGACACTATGAAGGAGAAAATTGACTGCTACAGCTGAACCCAGGACATATAAGACAGTGTAAAACTGGGAGAACTCAATAGTTAAATCATAGTTAAAGAAACATAGCAAAGTAATTTGATGATAATAAAGTAATTGCATGTTCTTTATTAACCTAAAATGCTGGTATCTTCAGTTTACAGTGTAAGATATTTTTCTTAAGTGTAGAGGGGATAAGCAAATACATTATTATTCTCTTTCCATAAAGTGCAAATAATGTATATAATGTATACATAAAATGTTAATTTTGCCTTTAAAGGCAGCTATATATTATAGCTGCAGTTGTTTCATTATTTATAACTGTGTAGAGGGTGAAAGGCTAGCACAAATGTGCGTATGCGCATACAGTTTGCTGACTTACTGAGGTTGTACCGGCACCTAGTTGTACATGGCTGACTTACTAGCAACTACCCACCCACAAAGTAACATTTTATATCCAAGTATGAAACCCAAACCTAAAGTTAAAACCAAGAATCACCTAACAGCAATGTTGTGTAAAAATGAGGAATTTCAACTTCCAAACACAAAGTCAGTTTTTAAATAGATCGCAAACTGCTTTACTTACCATTGAGAAAAATCACAAATGGTAGAAAAGGTAGTCAGGAATGTCTGGAAGGAGATGAACATGACAAATGTTCTGAGCTATGCTTATTAAGTAGCTGTAAGTAACCAACAGAGCATTACAGAATTTCACCTCGTAATGAACAACTTATGCTTCAGTATTATGAAAGATAATTGAAGTCATATTTAAATCCATCAGTATTAAGACATGTAAGTGGTAGTCTGCTTCAACATGTATTGCTTTGCATATATGCATATATTTCTTTGTAACCCTGAGGTAAAGAAACAAGATGCACACTATATCTATTTTCTTATTTCATAGTACTGTCAGAGTTGCCACTAAATTTAAAGAGCTTCAAGGGATACAAAAGAAATAAATCCACTCATTAAGAGGTCAAACCCATTTGATTTTTTAAATTCATGGAAGCCTCTGTTGCCTTTTCCCAGGAGACAGATTTTCTTTTTAACTAAATTAAACCCCCTTGAGAAATAGACATTAAGCATGGTTTTCTCAGTAGGGTCCAGAAAAAATGTAAAGGGTTGTAATTTTAATCAGGAGAGTTTTAATGACAGGGGTTTAACTCAGCTTAGAAGACAACACCTGACACCAGGCTGATTCCTATCCACTGCTCTTACCCCACAAGCCCCCCCAAAAAGACAAAATATTATACTGTTGGTTCTTCAACTTAAGAACTCCTACTAATAATATAAGGTAGCTTATGAAAAGAAGTATAAGATGAATGGCAAGCCATTAAGGAAATGTGTTGGAGTTTACCACAGATATGTGCTGAAGTACGGAGGAGTGAAATATGAAATAGTTGTTTCAGTTACTGTCACTGTGGTTTGGCTGGGTACAGGTGCTGAATGCACGTGGCATTTTCATAGAAACATACAATCATAGAATGGTTTGGGTTGAATGGGACCTTTAAAATCATCTAGTCAATCTCTCACAATATGTAGAAGGAGACCATCCACTAGACCAGGTTGATCAAAGCACTGTCCAGCCTGGCACTGAGCCCTTCCGAGGATGGGGTTTCCACAACTTCTCTGGGCAACCTGTTCTATTGTCTCACTATGCACTCTCATCATAACATATTTCTTCTTTGTATCTAATCTAAATCTACCCTCTTTCAGGTTTATAAAGATTGTCCCTTGTCCTGTCATTAGGGGCCAATACCACTAGAGAATTGGTAAAGATATTAAACAGCACCATTTCAGGTACAGACCCTTGAGGGATATGTCTTGTTACTGGGGGTTTAAGAGTGAAAGAACTACTCTTTAGCTCAGGCTCAAGAATGATCAGAGCACTCCTGTTCCAGTGGAGTGGCAGAGGAATGTACCTTATCTTCCCAGGGGATTGCAGGAGTCATATCTAAAGCTGACTATTTAAATAGGCATACAAAAGAATTTTCCAGGAAGTTGCACTCAGTGAAGTGTTATTTCTAAAACACATTCTTGAGGAATTCTGCTTTCTTTTTCTAGGTTGTAGATCACGAAATAGTGAGGACTCCCACAGTCAAATTTGCCACAGCAGTTAACATTTCTTCAAGCATTATGGCAATCCCTGAAATTATAAATACCCTTTACACTAAGATTACTAAAGTGCTTCTGTTACTGCATCTAAGTCTGCACAGAAATGTGGGAAGGGTTATAATGGAGTCCTCTGTCAGAAAGAGGGAGGCAAAACAACTTGATTTTGTGCTGAATACCTAGCTTTTTGAAGTCCATTCTAAGACTTCAAATGTTCCTAGCCATGGTCTTCAGCTAGAGCATAATGCTAGAATAGGCCATTGCAGTATTGGAGAGAAAGGACCAGAAGGGATTTTTACAATCTCTACTCTGCCATGTACAATATATTTTTTTTTTTTCATGAAGCTGTCAGAACAATTGGATATTTCTTGACTTTTACATGAGAAAATACAGGCTTTTCCATCAATTCAAAATCCAGGTCAGCTCACCATATCAGAGTCCTTTTTAATATCAGGAAAAGTTAAGCATTTTGCTTCCAGTCCTTTGCTTGGATTTGATGAGCTGCAAAGCCAGTTCAGGAGTCGACATGACCTAAGCAAAGACTTCTGCCATGAATATGCATAGAAAATGCTTAATATAAATGAGGATACTTAGTTTATTTTTGCTTTGAGTGTTACAAGTTATTGAAAAAGCTATATATATTCAAACATGTATTAGTTAGGGACTTTTCAATTGCCAGGTAAAGTAAAAATGCCCATGATGACTTCTGAAGGGAAAGAGAGAAAAAAAAAAAAAAAAAAAAGACAATGACACATAGAGGTTTTCATTTTGTTACAGTTTGAAATGGAGTTCACCCAGAGGAATTCTCTAAATTGGCTCTAGATCATGAGAAAAGCAAAGAGTTAGATCTCCCAGTACCCACTAAGGAAACAAGAGCTGCTGTTAAATACCTTAAAGCTCAAAAAAGGCTCCTGGGGTTGACAGTCTTCCTCCTGGTTTGCATTTTCTGTAAAGCTATTATTTCTACTAAATTCCTAAGATTAAACTCTTGATTTTTTGTATAATGCCCCACTTGGCTTGTACATTTAATAAATTCATTATTTATTAAATAAAACCAGCCAAAACACATTCAGCTGAATGAAAAAATTAAGAAAAGTGAGAAAACCCCACAAATGCAACTTTTATAGAAAGATATATACTGTGGTTTTGCAGTGATGTTAGATGCTATAATGCAGAATATTTTATATTCAAATTAGTTTATTTAAGTGTATAATTCTGTGACTCTGAAACTGAATTTGTAAAGGCAGTTGAAGCTGGAAAGGCATTTTGCTACGCTATAATGGCAAAACCACCGTGTTTTCAAATGTTTTGACTAGGAGCAAAATTTTACTGATCCCTATGTTGCATAGTTACAGTAGAACAACAGTATGAGATTTATCTTCATGGGCTGCTTACCAATTATTGTGTCTTTCAGATTTCAAGTTTACTTGTGTGATACTGGATTTGGCAATCTCCTGTAATATGACTGATCAGGAGAGACTAATTTTTTGGTCTCTTTTTTTTTACTGACTGTATTCAAGTACACCTTGATATTTTAGTGCATCAGTATATCAAGTGGGTAAGCTGGTTTTGCCCAACCCTGTCTCTCTTCTCTGTGTACCAATGCAGCTGTGGCTACCATAAAAGATGTTACAGATAACAGCTAGTTAGAAATCAAGATCATGAACTCAGTCTTGAAAATAAATACAGAAAGAGAGATGGCAGGACTATGGTCAAAAGAATGTCACAGGTCCATCTTGAACCATTCCAGTGCAATTTAGTTTCTTATTAGTGTTTGTTTCAAATTCTTAGAAAATCAGCAAAAAAGGGTGCATTTTCATGCATGCTTCCATTTATTAACATACAAGAAGCAAAAAGGACTTAAAAGTTTTTTTTAAAAAAAATCTATTCCAGAACATGAAAATCCAAGTTTGACTTGCTTTTTCCTGAAGATGATCTGCTCATCTCTGAACAGGAGATTTGTAGTATCAGAGGAATTAAGTGTTTTCTGTTTATACACCTGTGAAACTGAGATGATTTATATCACATGTTCCAAATTAATAAGAATAATAATGTCTTGCAGCATTATTAGATATAAAACTATACCCCCTTAGGACCAAAATAAATATTGTTCCTGACTAAACACCACTGAGAAGGTTGCAACAACTTCTGAGAGATTCATATTTCTACATTCTGAATCTACTAAAATATGATACATTTGGGCTGAATTAATTATTTTTACAGTGTAATGTATATATATATATATGATGTAAAATTATTTTTACAATAAATTACCTATGCCACTAGTAACGTTAAAAAATATGCGTGTGAAGTTTTTCTAGAAAAATTTTTTCCAGTTTTACATCTGCTCTCTCTGACTTGCAAATTAATGCATCTTAAATTAAAATAACAAACATATTTTTTGCCTTGAAATATATTTTTGTGCCTAAAGTAAGTATGAAGATGTCTTCATGAGCTGTTAAACCAATCAGAACAACAAGGGTAAAATAAAAAAAAAAAAATGTACCAGTAATATCACATAATGTGTTTCTTCATTGTATCTATCAGCATTTTTTCAAGAACAATTTGATTATTCATTTAATCACAAATTCTATCATTTCATCTTAATTAGCATGTGTCCATCAGGAAAATGTGCAATACTTAGCACTAAAAACCATCTGCTCATTATCTAAAAGCTAAAGTTAACTGTGTACCAACTTTTTACAGACATACAAGCTTTAAGCCAGTTAATCTTTTCTGTAGAGTTCTATTTTCCAAAAAGAGAGCAGAATCTGCTTTGCTGCCCATGGCAGCAGGGGTGGAACTAGATATCTTAAGGTCCCTTCCAACCCAAACTGTTCTATGATTGTATGATTGCATGATTCTACTTATGTCTGTTTCTATACAAGATCGACAAGTCATCTTACAGCAAATTGCTCTTTTTATGTATTTTCAAGTTTGTACAAACAAAAAAATCAGAAATCAATAACATCACCATCAAAGTAACTGAAATGTTTGGTTTAGCTCTGGTATGACATTTTACTTAAATTGCATTTGTTCTGGCTTGACATTAATTTTCTTTTCGTATATGGCTTGAATGTCTTCTTTTTCTACTGTCATATGTACTTGTGAAAATAAACTAGCAAAAGATCAAAAGTTTCCTAGGAGCATATTTAGAGTATTGTTTTAAAGTCTAGTTCACAAGGGATGTCTGAATACAATGATCCATGTGGGTGCTAGTGATACAGATAGCAGTAGCCTGGAGAACATAAAGAAGGACTACAGAGCTCTGGGAGAGCTGGTTAGGGGCTCTGGAGCTCAGATTGTCTTTTCATCAATTCTCAGGATAGAGGGGAGGACTTTAAAAAGGCTAGGAGGATTGGCCAGGTTAATGAAGGTTAGAAGGGTGGTGTCCTAATCAGGGGTTTGGGTATCTTGAACAGGGGACTCAATTTAGTAGACCAGGTCTACTGGAGGCTGGTGTAGCTGTTCTGACAAAGAAGGGGAAGAGAGGTTTTGGTAGGAGGCTTGCCAGACTGATCAAGAATGCTTTAAAATAGATGCTCTGGGGGAGGGGGGCATCATTCCATCCCAACACACTCAGTCACTTGCCAGCATCTACAATATATACTCTAAGCAATGTAGAGATATTCCAGCCGCTCAAGCCAATGAGCTCATTTGGAGCTCAGCTGAGATGCCTCTATACAAATGCTCATAGCATGGGGAACAAACAAGAGGAATTAGAGATGTGTGCACGTTTACGGGGGTATGATACCATAGGAATCACAGAAACATGGTGGGATGGCGCCTATGACTGATGTGTTGTAATGGAAGGTTACAGGCTCTTTAGAAAAGACAGGCCTGGGAGGCAGAGAGGGGGAGTTGCTATTTATGATAGAGAGACAATGAGAGTATGGAACTCTGTCTGGGGACAGGTGAGCAGTCAATGGAGAGTTTGTGGATCAGTGTTAAAGGGAGAAGAATAGCGATGGGAGACATTATTGTGGGGATCTGTTACAGACTGCCTGATCAAGAGTATTCTGTGGGTGAAGCACTCTATAGGCAGATATGAATAGCCTCACGTTCACAGGCCCTTGCTCTCATGGGGGACTTCAACCACCCTGATATCTGTTGGAGGGATGGTATGGCCCGGCACAAGCAATCCAGGAGGTTACTCTATAGTGCAGAAAACAACTTCCTTCTTCAAGTAATAGAGAAGCCCACAAGGGGAGGTGCCATGCCTGACCTCATGCTCAAAAACAGGGAAGGACTTTTCGGAAATGTGATGCTCCAGGGCAGCACTGGTTGCAGCAAACATGAGACGGTCCAATTCAAGATCCTCAGAACAGTGAGAAGAGCAGGCAGCAAGTTCACTGCCCTGGACTTCAAGAGAGCAAACTTTGGCCTCTTCAGGAACCTTCTCAGTAAGGTTCCATGGAATACAGTCCTAGAGGGCAGAGCTGAATGTATAATCAAGACTGTTGGCTGATATTCAAGTATCACGTGCTGCAAGCTCAGGAACAATGCATCCCAACTAGAAAGAAATGCAGGACAAGGGCCAAGAGACATCCTTGGATGGATAAGGAGCTGCTGAGGAAAACTTATAAACGAGGCTTACAAAAGGTGGAAACGAGGACAGGCTGCCTGAAAATAATACAGGGATGTTGTCCAGAAAGCTAGGGACCAGAGAAGGAAAGCTAAGGACCAGTTAAAATTAAACTTGTCAAGGGATGTTAAAGATAACAAGAAGGGATTCTATGGGTATATAGCAAATAAAAGACAGACTAGGGACAATATGGGCCCCCTTCGGAAGCTATCAGGAGAACTGTCTACTCAAGATTTAGAGAAGGCTGAGGTTCTTGATGACTTCTTTGCCTCAGTCTTCACCAGCTAATGCTCTGACCAAACCACATAAGTCTTAGAAGGCAGAAGCAGGGACTGTGAGAATGAAGACCCTGGGCCTACAGTAGGAAAGGATCTGGTTCGAGACCATCTTAGGAAATTGAATGTATACAAGTCCACGGGTCCTGAAGGAGCTGGCAAAATGAAATTGCAAACTTGAATGTATACAAGTCCATGGGTCCTGAAGGAGCTGGCAAATTGAAATTGCTAAGCCACTCTCCATCATATTTGAAAAATCATGGCTGTCAGTTAAAGTCCCCAATGACTGGAAAAAGTGAAATGTGACCCCTGTTTTCAAGAAGAGGAAAATGGATGAGCCCGGGAACTACAGACCAGTCGGTCTCACATCTGTGCCTGGCAAAATCTTGGAGTGGATTCTCCTGGAAGGAATGCTAAGGCACCTGAAAAACCACAAGATGGTTGGAGACAGCCAGCATGGCTTCACTAGGGGGAAATCCTGCCTGACCAATCTGGTAGCCTTCTATGATGGGGCTACGGAACTGATGAAAAAGGGTAGAGCAGTTGATGTCATCTACCTGGACTTGTGCAAAGCGTTTCACACTGTCTCAGATGACATCCTTGTCTCTAAGTTGGAGAGACATTAATTTGATAGGTGGACCACTTGGTGGATAAAGAACTGGCTGG
>JANRGW010023160.1:0-41770 GCA_024733675.1 Psilopsiagon aymara
CACGCAGCCTTCTCTTCTCCAGGCTGAACAGCCCCAACTTTCTCATCCTATCTTCATATGGGAGGTGCTCCAGCCCCTGATCATCCTCGTGGCCCTCCTCTGGACTTGTTCCAACAGTTCCATGTCCTTTATATTGAGGACACCTGAACTGCACACAGTACTTCAAGTGAGGCCTCCCTAGAGCAGAATAGAAGGGCAGGATCATGTGAGGGGAGGAAATAAAGAAAAAGTGGATGGGTGAGTCATGGGGCAAGATTTTGATTGATTCTTTTATGGGTATTGTGGTTTTTAGGGGGGCAGGGCCATTCTTCTCCTCTGCCTAAGGTAGTCCCACCCTCTGCCCACATCTAAGATTCACTTCATCGGATGGAAGGGACTTCAAATTTCTCCCCATATTCCATAAAACCTCAGGTACCCCTACTCAGCTGGTGACATGTAACGTGGGCATAACATCTGCCAAGGCTTTCAGCAGTTTGTTTCTTGCTGGAGGTGGTGGTTGAAGAGAGAGAATGTCTCTCTAGGATTGCATGCAGGTGGGCATAGCTACAAGTAGACTGTAAGCATGCCAATAATAGAGGCAGAGCCTATCTGTGGAAAGGGTGATGAAGTAGTCTCCAATATTTTCCCTTGAATCAACCAAATCTCCTTAGAAAAATGGAGTCTTGCAGGTGGAGGAAGCTACTGAAGATCTATAGGTTGATGTGTCAAAGAATACAGAGGGCTGGGAGCTTTCAGAAGGAATGTTCTCAAGTCAGAAAATGCTAATTTATCAAACCCGGAACTTTCAATGATCTAGAATAGCTGACAACATGTAGGGATATAATCTCTTTAGGTTGACCTGGGGACATGAAAGTCAGCACCACACAGCCTGGGTGGGTTCTAGGCTCTTGGCTGCTTCAAAGTAAGAACTTCTGCTGTTGGAGATGTTCCAGTTTAAACAGATGCCGAGACAATCATTAGGCAAGAGGGTGAAAGAGCCTGACTGGTAGTCCATGAATTACATCACTGCACTGGGAGGAGCAGAAGGAAATCCAAGTCTCTTCCTAGTTTGATGTGTCATTGCTTGTGCAAAGTGAAACAGTTTCAGCCAGGGAAAGGAACAAAACCACCCCACCTTGCTCCAGCGTATTGAGCTGATCCTGGGCTAAGGCAGATCTTATTTCTATATAGGAATGGTTTTTATCCAGTTCTTCAGCAACTCAAGTGAGGGTATTAATCCCTGGCTGTTGACTGCTCTGAGCAGGCCTTATTTGAAAGGCCTTGGTAGCATCATGAAGTACAACTGCAGCAGGGACCTTCTGGAAACTGTGATATCTTTTGCTCTGCAGAGAAACCATTTTCCTACCCAGCTCTAATAAGGAACATGTAATTGAAAAATGAAAAAAGATTTTAAGGCCAGGAAAATGCATAGCACTATAGCACTCCATAAAGGGGCCCTTTATTTTCAGGAGTACACTGAGACAACTAATATGAGTCTCCTGATATCTATACAAATCCTAAACAGAGCTACAGGGATAACTGAATTAGTTCCGCAGTGTGCTTGGAGGCAGACCCAGGTGAGGAAAGCCATGATTAGCACTGCTATCAAACAACATGCAGTGCTATACTCCCAGAGGTTCCTCCCTTCAGATTGCAAACCCAGTGAGCTGGAGATGCTAGGGCTTACTCCTCACCATCCCATAGCATTTTCAGCACTTCACTTCTGCATAAAGGAGTTTTAAAGGCTCAGTAGTGCAAGCAGCTGTCTGATCCCCCTCGCTCTGCTGGCCACCAAGGTGCTGTGATGAAAGACATGCGGGGCAAAGTCACATAGAAACCTGATGGACTTCGTTAAGAAGCCATTAGATCTGCTGCACATGAATATAGGAAAATGAATTTAATCCTGCTTTCCTATTTCACACAAATTCCCATTTAACTGGAATTTTGCCATATTACATTCTCTAGTATCACCATGTGCAGTAGGCTAACTCTGCTTGCAAAGCAGACAGATATTCCAGTGGTGACTGCAAAGGGTTACTCCAGAAATCTACTCCCTTTCTGGTGAGTTGTTGCTCATGCTGTTGGCTGTAATCCCTGGGAGGTGCCGAACACCTACCTTTCAGCATCTGACTCCAAATCTCCATTCTTTAAATAAACCCAAACTTTAAAACCACAAACAATTCTTTTCTTTATGATCGTGTAACTTCTCAGAGAGAATTCCTTCCAAATGCCCACAACAGTTCTGAGTTTGCCTTAACATTGTTTTTATTGCAGTTATACTACTTCAGTGCAAGATTGTTCAAAACATCTGCATTGTTGCCAGAGCTGCTATGATTTACATGTCAGTAACTGCAAGTTTGTCTTACAGCTTTAAAATTGCTCGCATCAGCATCACCTCTCCTTATCTTGACACCGTCACACTGCTCCAGTACATCTAACTCTGAAGAAGTGGTTTGTATTTATTTGCTGGTTGTCTCAATGATTTTGGAAGCTGCCAGTGACTTTCCTAATTCAATAATGCTGCTACTACAGCATTAATCATTCATCATATCCTGAAAGCAAAAGTGGAGTGATTTAAGAACAAAAGGATTTAAAGAAAAATAAACACATGACCCACTGTGGCTGCTTTGAGGAAAGTAGCAATATATGCATGGCAAAGGCAGTAATGAATAGCATCTGCTTTATCTGTGGAAGAGCAAACAATTGTAGACATTGATCATTTCTCAAAGAGAGTGGTGTTGACCAAAACCATGGAATAAAGCCATCCAGAAGCTATTTTGTGCAAATGAAGTGCAGATTTGTGTATATGAGTCGATACACCATTTGCTGTTTCCTTTCATTAAAACCACAACATTAGCACTGGAAAACGATTATGATGGTTACAGTCAAAGCCACTGTAATGCTCAATTCACAGAGAACTTGGTGAGGGCAAGGGAGGAAAAAAATATCCTTCAGATCTCAGAAAAGTGTGTTTTTATGTGATGAAGATTTGGTGGAATAGGCTCAGGTGCCTTTTCATGCTCTCACTAGCCTATTGTGTAAGTCATTTATTGCATCCTCAGGGCCACACAATGGCACAAATAACACCCTATTACCACCTTGGTTTCCTTGCTGTATGGAGGCCAAATCCCACTCCTCTCAAAAAGTGGGCCAAAGTAATTCATGACGTGTCTCGGCTGGCTTTATCCTGAGGGCTGTTTTAGCCCCCTGGCTCCTAGAGACAGAGCTCTGCAACCCCCAGAAGCCACAGATGCCTGGATTCTGCTCGGTGCTTCATGGTGACCTTATTCCATGCCCCTATCCAGCACGAGCAGATGAGTGTCCAGGAGCTGTGCAAATTAATACGGGGGGGAATTACTTTGCTTTACGTCCTGACACATCTCCATATATGAAGAAGGTTTTCTGTTTAGGTGTAAGTATTTGAAATTGCTATTCATTATTACCCGCTCATGAGGGGATTGCTCTGTGAGATGCTCACAGGAGGGCGGATGCAGAGTTATGCCCTGTGACAGTGACATTCAGCCTCAGAGCAGCTGACTGAGGAGCTCTTCTTTCTTTTCCCCTATTTAATGTTGTCTTGCTGCTCACTTGCATTGCCACGAGGTGACTTCTCCCAGGATTATGCAAGCTTTCTGTGTTGGGCTTGAGCTTTTCCCTCAACAAAATCAGGAGCAAAACCTCCATTGGTCTCAGTGACAAGGGACAGGAACTCAAGCTCCACTGTGCCTACAGCTGTTGAGTGAAATCCTCCTTGAATTGCCCTTCAAAGCCATCCTTTTCCCTGGAGTTACTCAGGACTAGATGCTTCTTGCCTCTTAAAACTGAGCAAACATTCTTCAGCAACAAAGTCCGTGTTCTGAGAAGCAATTGCCGTACAGTATCCCCTCACTAATGAGGGACCTTTCAGACGCACAAACCTTGATGGTAATTTCAAAGCAGTGACATAAGAAGCCTAATAGCCAGTTTGATACGTTGTCCATCTCTTCCCTTGTAGGAAAAGGGCAAGTGAGATTTCTTGGCGCCACTTTTAGTTCTGAGTTAAGCTTGGCATGTGGCTGGTCCCGAGAGCTGACTCTTCTCTTGCCTCCTGTAAAGCTGCAGCCACATGCTTGAGCATAGCTGGGGTTTGGCACACTAATGCTCTACCTCTGCATTGCTGGGAGAGGCCACTGAAAATATACAATCCCCAGACGGGAGCGATTTAGTGAAATTAAAAACAGACAGGGGGCATTGAAACAAGGAGGTGTCAAATGTTCCAGCTGCCCCACCAAGATTTTGATGTGGCTGCTATGTATACCTGTCTGTCTCCTCTTCACTGCTGTCAGAGTTTGAAAGTTAAAATGCACAGAAGGTGTGGGATTAGAGCAAAGACACACACCCTCACAGACACCACATGCGCTTTTAATTGTGTGTTATTACCAGTTAATTCAGCTTGTCCAAAGGCAGGAAGAAAACAGCCTACAGTGGTGCTTGGGCCTCCAGAGGTATTGTAAAATATAACATCCAAAGGCCTTCCTTGACTCCATTGCTTCCTCTAGCCCACAAAGAATGTGTTAATTCACATTGTTTGATTTTTCCAGATGCTGTTGCTTTCCCACTGTAGTCCTACTTCTTTTCTTTTTTTGTTAGAAAATATGCTGCAATGCATGAGTGAATGATAACGGTGCTGCCATTACCAAGGATAACAGCCGAGAGGAAGATTAGGAAGTCAAGATAGCTTTTTACAAGCCCAAGCAGCTGAACAACTCAAACAGAACAAGAATGCTTTATTTGAATATACCACAAGCTTGAAGGCTTCAAGGAAATCACAGCGTTGCTTGGGCTCACAGGAATTAAAGAGGGAGTTGAGGAAGATTTTTATTACATAAGGTTTTGGAAAGTTATCTAGACCCAGCCTCCTCTTTTCTAGTAGTAGCGATGGTACAGCATATGAAACAAAGGTGTCACTGAAGTAAACTGGTAAGTTAAAAGCAAATGAATTACCGTACATCATAAACCTACCGCTGCTGAGTGATAGGGTAGCATTTACATTTCCTTATTAGTGATGGGAAAATAAAAAATTCTAGGAGACATTTAAAGCATTTGGATAGTGCTTAAACTACCAATATTTAAAAGTACAGGGATAATTTGGGAATCATGGACCAGGAGGAATCTTCTCTGCACCCATTAAATTAATCAAACAGCAAGTAAAAGTAGAATAGAAACAGGGGTATGTAAGCAGATAAGGTTCGGCACAGATTTTGCCAAATCATACCTCCCTAATCTGTCTGAATCTTTGCCCATGCCCACAGGAGGGTGGACAGAAGCAAACTAGACATCCATCCTTCTAGGCTTCCAGCAAACCTCTTAACAAAATGCACACATAAAGCTAAGTAAAAAACCCAAAGCGTCATGGAAGCAAAGCTGAATATTTCCATCATTCAAACCTGGCTAGATCATAGGAAGCAAAGTACTCTTTATACCTAGAGAATAAACAATTACTCACATAGGGATTAAAGGCTAGCATTTGTCAAAGTAGAATGTTTACCATTGAGTTGGTCCACTTATTAGGATCAGTGTTAATCCTTACTATATTGCTGTTATTATATTACTATTACTATTCTGCTTACCATACAGGTGGACATAGCATTAATTTTTTTTCAGTGTGAAAAAAACATTTTGAGGAGGTTCATGTAGTTACAAATAGACTAAAGAGCAATAAAATGATGGCTGAAATTCAATGTTGATGAAATATTTATATACACATATTGAAAGATAGCCCCCCTCCCCCCCTTTTTTTTTTTTTCAAGATCCCTGAATTTAAGCACTGATTTTGAGAGGAATCCTAGCTGGCTGTTCATTAAGGATGCTCTATTAATGTGAAGCTGTGGATTAAAACCCTGGATGGGATTTAATGGGAAGGATAAGGAACAGGACAGCAGAAGACAGCAAAATGCTGTTACGTAAATCTCTACCACCACTTCCCCCGACACTGCATAGGTAGGACTGGTTGTTCTGTCTGCAGAAATAGAGGGTGTTTGGAAATGATCTCAGAAATTACTCTGACTCACTGGTGGAGAAATTTGAAAGCTGAGATTTGCTTCTCTGAAATGGAGAGAAAAAGAAAGGAACATGAGAAAAGTAGAAAAAATAATCAGTGAACCCTCTCATACACAGCAAAAAGTGAACACTTGAGGACAATGAAAGGCAGTTAATTTCACAGTGCTCAGAGGCAAGTTTCGTACTCCCTGAGGGCTCATGCTGTCTCTGGGCTGCTTTGCCAGAGGTTACTACGCAGGCCAGGAGTTCAACAAAGTCTGAAGAAGCACCGAGCTTTCTTTTGAACAATAAGACTATCTGCAATTTCAATAATTAATGCCAAGAAAAAGAACATTAGAGAAAAATATGGGAACTAGTATTTCAAGCCAGTCACTTGTTGCCTTAGAGAGTATTCTGCAATCTTCATTAGACCATGGTCAGGGCAGGTAATACATCAGGTTATTGTGAGCTCTATCAGATACAGGACAGTGAGCAGATGGATCACGGGGCTGGTCCAGAAAAGCAGTTCCCATGTTAATATCCTATCTGAGCTATAATAATTACACATTTTTGCAAAGCCATCTGATAGCAATTGAGTGTCAACTTTAACAGCCGTGGCCTTCCTCCTCTATTTTGTAATTCATTTTTAGTAAGAAAGTAGATAACCAACATTTTACAGACTGAAGTTTGAGCATGATTTCTATCTGAAGATCTAATGACAAATGCATATATTTTCAATTACTATCCACATTTTAAAACCAGATTGGTTCATTAAATGGTGAAAAATGGCTCAGGAAAGACAGGCACTGCTTTAAACCCTCTGCTTCTGTTCCCTAACATTTTACAACACACAGGATCCAGGATCCAGACAGATAGGACACTTGGTATCTTTTATTTTCTTCAAATACTCTGTATTTAAAATACTACTCCAGTGGTTTCTGACAACTGCTTAGGGCAATTTTGCTTAGCCTAGCGGAATGTCCTGGAAACTACTGGCAATGATTTAGCTCCCAAAATTGGAACACATTTAGCAGAGACAGAAAGCCTATGAACAAATAATGGACAAATGCCAGAGTAAATAAATGCGGTTCATGAGCTGTGGTCAGAAATGTCTCTCTTTCAGTATGCAGTGCAAATCTTTTGCCAACATTTACCATAAAGTTATTACACAAAGCAGTTTTTCCTCTCAGTAAGACAAACTCAATGAAAGACTGCTTCTAGTCTAGCAGCCTACCATTAAGGTTGCGATAGCCTGTCGTGCCACGCAAAAACCTGTGTGCAATGGGCTCATTTCAAGCTGTGCTTTTGACTTTGTTAGCTGAGCGTCTGTGTAAGAAGAAAGAGAGGAGAGTGAGCCACAGAGAGACTCATGGTTCAACACTGTTTCAGGAGACCACAATGAACAATGAATGGGTGAATTCTCGTCCTCTCATCTCCCAGGCCCACCTCTTGGCCCAGCTGCACAAGTCCTTCTAAAGCACTTTATGAGGCTGTCATTACAGAGAGTTATTGCAAGCATCACCACCACTCAGCAGCACTACCTTCCTGTTTGAGCATCCCATCAGTGGCTCTGAGGCTGGTAGAGGCAGATGTGAATCAGTGGAACTTTATCACTGCTGTTCTTTCTGAGGCTCTTTCACCCTGTATTGATGGATTATTTCAAGTATTTGCTCTTCAAAGTCCCAGTTTTTTGGTGCTTACTGGCTATGGGTCTAAGTGGATGGGAAGCCTGCTCTATTTTCCCATAGTCATTGTCATCTTTGGGGGAAGTGACTAATGTCATCTTCACAGTTCTGCAGAAGAAACCAAAGAGTTTGAAGAGCCTCTCTGTACCATTGGAACCCTGACTTTAAAGCTGAGCAGCCAGAGGTGGCTGGTTTTGGCTGTTATCCCACCAAAAAAGCCTTTCCATCTACCAACCTCCCATGCAAGAACAGAAAAGAAAGAAGTCTGGAGGAAGGGCTCGGTCATTCTCAGGCAGTTTGGGGTTGAAGCAACACCAGGGTAAAATAGGTGAGGGAACCAAAATGATATTGTTCTGTTCTGCGTAGTTTTCCTTGTACAAATAGCTGGAAAGGCAGAAACAGGGACTAAATTAACCTCTGTGGGCTGCCTATCAGTGTTAAGCCTCTTAGTGCTTCAGCCCAGGTGTGGTGCCACATGGAACAAACATCAGCTCCATCCATTGGCATGTGAGTGAGAGCAGCTGGCTGAAGAAGTGAATCTGAGTTTTTATTTCAGACCTTGCCCTCCCTCTCCTCCCATATACATACAGCTATATAACCACACACTGTCCCCCAACAGTTAGAGATGCATGTGAGCTAAAGTGAAAGAGGAAAACTAACAGAAACTGTTAATGGGAGCCTTGCAATTTACAACTTCATGAAATCCTGAGTAAACGCTGTTCTAGCAGTTTCCTGATTTTCATCATTGACAGGATCCAGGCAAACAAAGCTAAATAATTTTGGTAATGCTGGCCAGAAGCTGAGCTGAAGTTACAGGGTTAGAAACTGTCCTACTTTAAAAATTTGGAATATTTCTGCATATGAAAACTTCTAAGCCCACTCAAGTGTTCTCTGACAGGGACTGAACAACTTTGCTTTATTCTAACCCCATTCCTTTAATGAACATGCATCATTCTGTGCTGTGCCCAGTAGATGTAATAATAGCAATGTCTGCTGAGCTTCTGCAAAGAGCCCTGAAATAAAAGCACCTTCCCCTCCCGCCAAGTTAAAAGAGAACAGGCTGTCATGTATTGGAAATGCACGGGCAATATAATGATAGCAAATTGCTTTGAAAAGAAAGAGGTTCCACTGCGCACATGAAATTTCAATCCCTGGCTACAACGGAGTGCTTCAGCTCTATCCTTTGTGTCTCCCTTCAGATCTACTCCCTCCCTCACCTCTGCCTTTGGGGAGAGCTCTCCCTGTGCTGTAGATCAAAAGCAGTGTCTTCACTACAAAGGAGAAGAGAGACTGCTAATCCGTACTGCCCCCCCACCTCAGAAAGGGGCAGCCTTGTTACCCCCTTCATCACCCTTTTAAGAGCACATTGGAAAAATTCATTCCTTTTGGTCCCTGCCTATGAATTCCTCAGACTGGGACCTTCCTGTTAGTGCCTGTTTCCCTGCTCAGCCCCGTCCAGGCTGTGCCATGAGGCTTTTGTCACAACAGCGGTTCTTCTGAGATGGTGACAGAGCATCCTCTAACACCCAGGAAAATGGGGCTTAGCCATTATTTCTAGAATATATTAAAGCCCTTTGGGAGGTTGCTATTGAAAAGGCTGGGGATGCTGATTATTGTTTTTTATTCTGATGTCTAACAAATACAAAGATTGCTGCGCTGAGGAGGAACTGAGTTTTCAGTACGCCAAGTGGGCTGCCACGGTGGGTCCAGAGCTATCAGGCACGAAGGGAGAGATCATGTTATCCCCTCATTTATCCCTCTGGACTCTTTCTTCATCCACTCTCTACTTCCTTGACCCCTGGGCTGTGTTTGTGCAATTCCAAATGCATTTTACAAAGCACTGTTTTCATTTTTGCTCAAAACTCTTCGGCTTTTTCAGCTGCATGAAAAAAGCCCCAATTGCGAAATGGTGTAAATCACACTCATCCACCTTTCTGATGTGTAATGCGGTCAGAGTATCTGGACATTGTCAGGGCATTGTAGCACATATCCCAGAGTGACTTTGTTATAAGAAAGGAGTTTAATTTTTTCCTCTTTTGTAACCTTGTGAAATTTCCACATTAAAAAGCAATCACATCTTTCAAACCAGCAATGATTGTGTTTGGCATAATGGCTACAAACCCCCAGCGTGCAGGGCTGAGCTTGTTTTCACTAAAATGAAATCAGCTTTCAAAATAAATGATCTGCAACAACATTATATTCCCCAAATCTTATAATCCTATTAACAGAGTTGATTTTTTGCCTTTTTTTTTCTTTTCTTTTTTTTTCATTGCCACCAGACTGACAAGATTGGCCCTATTTCAAGGGGGAGAAACAGAAAGTCTGTTGATGGTGTAGCCAAGACATGTACTGCAAGATGAGGACCAGCCTTGCCAGGGCCTGTGGTTAGAAGCTCTTAACGACTATTGTAAGCCCTTAAATATAATCATCTGTATTTCACCTCCACCTAATGTACTTCATGTGTAGCATGTTTATCTATTCGCGTAGTCTTTCAAAGAGACTCAACAAACAGCCCTGTTTGCAGGAGTGAGAGGCGAGTGAGCTGCCCCAACTGTCCCCATGAATGAGACTTCTATCAGAAATGACACAGTGGTGCCAATGTGGTGAAGGGAAACATCTCCAAATTAGCCTGGGCAAAAATCTCTTTGCCAGAAGTGGAAATTACGTGGTAATATCAAAAGGCAACCTTACTTATATATAATTCCAGGTTTCTCTGCAAGTATTTATGTTGGAAGAAAGTCAGGAGGGCTCAATTTTGTGATGCTTTTGCTGGTCCTGCCTCCTGTGTCCTTCTCATGGAGGGGAGCAGGGTGCCCTCCTCTCATGGGCACTGTGCACCTTGGAGACACTTCACTGTCTTAAGTCCTGACTGAAAAGGTTCAATAATTGGCCCAGGAGGAAGAATCCTCTTGATCATGCAGAAGTTTTCTTTTCCTTTTGGGAGTGGGAGGGAACACCCAGAAAGTGCTGAGCCGGTACAGAAGGAGCACGAGAGGATCACAATCCCCCTGCAACACCTCTGTGCTAATGTCTGTGGAGTCCCCCTTGCATGTTTTTGAAGGGTTGAAAGCTCCCTCAGGCATGGTGGACAGCAGCCTCACTCCAGGCATGATGGAGCACTGGGGTGCAGCGTTTACAATGAAAAGATGTCAGGCTCCTCCAGCTGCATTGGGGGTACCCAGCAAAGCTTGGGAGAAAGCTGGGGTGCCCATGCAAGTGTGCACAGGGCTGCTGAGCCTCAGACATTCACAGACACCTTTTACCCCAGCAAAACACTGACTGTGGAATGTAAGCATGGACTTTATTTTTTGACATTTTCCTTTTATTATTTCAGCAGGGCCGTAGTGGTTTCCTTACACTGCAGATCAGAAGTTGGCAAGTTCCTGGAGCTGCAGGAAAGCAGGGCTCTGCATAGTAGCCTCTAGCCAGAAGCTGCCATTGCAATAGCAGCTGCTGCCTGCCTAAGTGCTGCTGCTCCCTCCGTTATTCACTAATTGGCTTTGCAACAGCTTTGGGTGAAATTTAAAACTAGAAAGTAAAAGCATTAGATTATAAAGTAAATAGGCACAATCCTCCCTGTTAAAACATAACACCTGCTCCTTGTCTCCTTGCCTCTTGCTAATGCTGGCAGCTGAAGTATAATGAATAAACCACTGACATCAGGCCAGACCTGCTCCCACTTGAAGTCAGGGGAGATGTGCCCTGATGGTGCTGGGAGCTCCTCAATTGATATCACACAGTCCCAGTTATGTTAAAAACAAGTGCTGAGATCTCTGGAATAATGATGAGGAGAGTTTTAGATCTAGGAAACAGAGAGTTTATTTTATCAGATTTCTGATTTTTAAGCCTCTAGAAGAATATATGGCTCAGCTTTGCTCAATAACCAAGAAGATTTGAGGCTTCAGAAAATAAACAAAAGAAAACTGATACTCTGCCAGGAGATGGGATTTCAATGGGGCAAACTATCCCAAGTCTTGTGAAAAAATCTTCAGGGCCACAGCATCAATAGTCCCACAAACCCATCAAAATGTTCACATCCAGCTGCAATTTGGGAACTATATGAGTTTTTTAGGAATTGCGTGCGAGTTCCTGCCCTGCGGATGTAAGTGGGATTTGGTATGTAAAGCTGCTGTTTGGGCAGGTAATTTCAGGACCAGACTCAAAAATTATTGAAGTCTCTTCCACTATTACAGTTTTAATCACTGTTCTGCTGTTATTAGCCTTCTGATAAAAAATAAATGTACCTGTTGAGAATAGAGCCAAACTGCATCTGTTCTCTGTATTTTGTACAATGCTCCTAAGGTGGTAAGTTCAGATACTAAACTTAATAATATGAATAAGGTATAGATTAGGCTACAGTTTCTCCAGTGCACTCCTCTTGGGCATTGGCTCCTTTCTGACTGAATCTTTTATTATGATATAAAGGCAGATTCAATGACATCCATAGGCATCTCAACAGATCTGCTCTGGACTTGCCTGCATTCCATTTGCAGATCTCCTGGTGAAATCACAGTGCATATTTGTTTGGAAATTACTTCTATATAGTGCCTATTGCGTAGTTTCTTTTCTTTTTACCAAAGACATGATTCAAAAGGCTGTTTGGTTTCAAGTATTGAAAGAATTACGAATATCAGCAATACCATTACAAACACCTAATGCTGTGTATAAAATAGAGCAGATCCCTCTTCTGGCTGCTTCCCTTATTTTTAGGGTATTCAGACCACTTGGTATCTGGATCTGTTAAACACTGCCTCACTTCTCCAGCTCTGAGAGCAAACCCTTCCCTTTAATGCTGGAGGGGACAGAGCCAGTGCAGGCTGCTGGGTGCAGAATTAAGCATCTGACTAAGTATTTTGCTGAGCTGGAATCTTTCTGGGAAGGGTTGGATGTGAGCACTGAAGTGCAATGTTGGTGGTGGGTTTTTATAACCTTTTTGTTTTCAGGGATCTTCCCCATTCAAGAGGAATGCTGTCATAACAAGCAAATGTAGATAGCCAATAATTTGGGAAGAAATCTAGGTGAGATTTGCAGAGGAATAAGGGAGATTGATATGCAGAAAACTCACTTTGGGATTGGGTAAGCTCAGATTCTTAAGCAGGAATAGTAACGTCAGTCTATATGCTAGTTTATAGCTATCAAGATTTTACCATAAACAAGGGTAGAAAAAAGTACTGGAATAATTATGAAAAATGTACCGACATTTTCCTTTTAAGAAATTTCAGCTTTTTTTTTTTTTTTTTTTTATCTGAAGAAACAGTTTTCTAAAGCAATTTACTCAGACAATAATAGAAGCATATTTATGTAGCTGAAAAGATTAGTAACTCTCTTGAGAGGAAACAACAGATTCCGTCTACCCATCAGGGAACTACCACAGCTCGCAGCTGCAGAGCGAGAGAGTAAGATCTGCAAAAGCTCGTGCCCAGAAGGGCCGCCGTGAGCCCCAGCTCATGGGGCAGCCTTTTACGGGCAGCAAACCTGGACTGCTGTACAGCACAGGAACTAGAAGTCTAATGGCTGGTGTTTGCACTGCAGAAGTGTTCAGTCAGCATAGCATAAACTTATAAAGTGCTCTCCAAACAGGCGGAGGGCTCGATGAAGTTTCCTCTCCAGTTGTTCCAAAGCCCCAGCCAAAAATCTCAGTGGGATTTCCCGGAGGAATTGCAGATCAAGCACAGCAGAGCTGCAGCCAAGCACCAAGGCTGGAGGTTTTTGTATTTGCCACTCTCTTCCCCGGGCTCCTGGGACAAACTCCTCTCTCCATGGGACTGTCACCAGCCCTGCTCAGCCACTCTCACCTTAGCCTTTGCAGTGACCTCCTTGCCCCACTTTTCTTCTGTAACTGTAGAGTTACCAGCTTTCATGGTTTGAAAAGGATCCTCAAAAGGGTATTTTTTTAAGGCTCAGTGCCTAGAGCCACTTAATTGCATGCTAATCTCAGCTTTTGTTTAAAAAGAAATGTGCTAGGCCCTCATGATGTCAGGGAGAAGATTGCACATTTGAGCCTCTGGGACTTGTAGAAGGCAAATAAAAATATCTAGTGCATATATATTTAATTTCATGGTTTGGAGGTGGAAGACTAGCAGTTTACTGTATGGCAAGATTGGCAATAGTGTACTTGGTTTCAAACCAAACCAAGGAGGCTTTTGTAACATAGTTCCAAAAGGACTGACTTTTCTTCTCTTGGCCGTTGTTTATTTCTGGAGCATGATGTGCCTGTGGCTTGGCAAACAAGTCTCTCTGGACCATTGTAATACTTTATTGGTGCATATACAACTATTGGGACAACAGCTGTAAACCAGAAGTGAATTCTTATTTTCTTTTTGTTTCATACTCTGGCATGGTAGATATTATAACCTTGGTATTTTCTGAAATGGCAACAGAAAGTTTAACATTTCCTAGTATGAATAATACGGGTACAGAAAATGAGCACTTCCAATCGGCATAATTATTACTTTAACAGCCCTTTCTAGGATGGATGACTTAATATGTTTCTATGCTTCCAGGGCCCCATATTTCTTTCTGAATCTTACTTTAAATGTAGGGGTCATATTAGGCTAAATATGATTGTCCTCAGCTAGATTTTTATCTGCTTTCTGTGGTAGGAAAACAGGCTTCCAAGAGCTCCGTCTGGAGGACTCACTACCTTTCTGCAGCTTTCTCAGCTTACGTGGTTTTCTTTCTCCCTCTGTTTCCAACACATGATAGTGCTTTTACATAATGACAAAAGTCAGTTTTTCATTACCAACACAGGCAGAATACCAAAGAGCATGCAAAGGTGCTGATTAGGGAAAGAGGGAGAGACTAAGGTTTTGTGCTTTACATGGGTTCCACACTCAAGAATGACATTGTGAATCCTTCAGAGGGTTTTATATGTCACATTTCCAGCCTACATCCTCAGAGAAGCTTCCCTGTGGTGTGCAGGTCCTGTGCAGTAATGCTGTACCTGTGTGGATGCATTTGCCTTAGGGCAGGAGAAAGGTCTTAAGCTTTTGCCCCACCACATAAGTTGTTGCACTTCAGAGAAGCCCTTAGGTATCCAGGCATGCTAGGATGGGATCATGAAAGGTTCAAACAGCGGGTATCTTCTAATGAAGAGGTACACACCAACGTGGCAGACCCAGCTGGAGAGAGGACAGCTTAGGTACAGATGATGGGATTTCTTAAGAGCTCTCATGCTTGTCTCATCTGCTACCCACCAAGTGAGGTCCTTTTCCTGAGTGTTATCATTTCACTCCTTTCCTAGGTGGTCAGTGCCTTGCTCTGCCACACTGCTCTTGCCGTTGGCTCTCCTGAGAGCGGAGTACTGCAGAGACACAGCTCTGGTGGGGAAGCAGCAGCCATGGAGGGAGCAAAGGGTATCTGTGTGTGTGACACCAGCATCTTAGGGAGATGTGAATTATGGAGGCACACTCCCTTTCACCAGAGCAGTGGGAGAAAAGCAGTGTCACTGAAAAACATTCTGAGAAATCTCAGTGAGTTGTTTCTTGGCCTCAGTGTGGGATTTTTCCACTTAAAGGTGCAATTTAACACTTAAACTATGAATTGCTTGGCTCAGGAATTCCTGTCTTATGCCTTAAATATTGATGTCACTTAATAAATAAAGTGCTGCCTCCCTTCTCCACCAGCCTTTTTTTCTTTTCTTGTTGATTGCTCTGTCCCTCAATACAGCTGTAGAACTCACACACCTTCACTGCAGGTAACCTCTGATCACCTCTCAATCTGCTCCCATGATAGCATCTCTCTTTGAGCCCTTCATTTTCACTGCAAAAATCTGCTGTGCATGGAAAGCAACAGAATGAAAGCAGAACAACTGGAAGGAAGGTAAAACTGAAAGGCATAGGATCACCTGTCATGACTTTTGTTCAATGCTTACTTATTAAAGACCTCTGTATTTAAAATGTAGCAGAAGCTGCTGCAGAATGTGCCATCTCCTGCGCCTAATGACCTAAGACTGGTAAAACTAGTTGATAAAGCTCATTTAAACTTCGTGCAGAGTATGTTCAGTTTTGAGTATGTTCATCAATTTTAGATGGAACTTCTTTTCATGTAATATATAACTGCCTGGCATTTGTTGCTACTTCGTTAAGAAATCAAGTGCGATCAGGCTCCTTTGCATGTGACACTGATTATATAAGGAGTTCTCTGTCCTGAGGAGCTTCGCCTCTAGATACACAAGACAGCATCAGATAGAAAGGAAACAGGTATAAATAGATGCAGGATTTTGTCCTAGGACAAATGGCAGGAGAGTAGCAGTGATGTGCTGAGAAACTAAGTCCTTTAGCACCTAAGTCAATGCCCTTTCCACTGGGCTACAGTAATAACAGCAATGAGTCTTGCTAACAAGGAGGTAATTTTGGTATTCATAGCAAGATTAAACAATGCACTGTGTCCAGTAGAGACAACTCAGAATTCATATACACAAAGGGCACATTTGTTACAAATTCACTGAATCTTTTTAACCTTTTTCCATTTATGTCTGAATATTAACAGTAGGAAATACACAGAACTAGGGCTTAACAGGCTAGAAGAGTTAGATTATGGATGTTACTGTGCTCCTTCAATTTCACTAAATGGCATGCAAGGTAATTATCAGTCATTGAGTTTCTTCTCCTCAGAGGCAAACCAAAGGGTCTCAATAATTGATGCAAAATGCAAGAGGAAAAAGAAAAGGGAGACAGATTTTTTTTTTTTAATTGAATTAAAAATTGAGTAACAAAAGCACAGTGCAAGCCGGCTGTTCTGAAAGGACCGTGGGCCATGCAGCCCTGCAGAAGATATGCAGTGACTTCACATGGACATGGATGAGCCTTGCTGTCCAGAGGTCAGCAAGAGCACAACTTAACTCTTGGACATGACATGGAAAACTACTGTTTCCTGACCTTTTCCCCTCCTGAAGGTGAGTCAGAGAAGGACAGCAGACAGCTCTGTGATCTGGCTTGCAGAAGAGCTGGGGTTCATTTTCAGCTTGGACATGTCCCTTTGTCTCTCAATATTTAGGTTTGTAAAAGGGACTAGTAGCTGTATCCTCTGAAGACTTTGGAGGCTGTAATGGGAAAGCTGTGCCAGGTGTACGGATTCCTATTTATACAGTCTGGTTTTGCCCAGGATGAACTCAGAGCAGAACTTTGTTTTCAAACAGCTGCCATCTAACTATATCGCTTTTCTGCTAATAGTACTGGTTGCCTTCTTCATCAGAAGATACATTTTAAAATAAAGACTGGGTTATTTTTTTTGGGCACAAGTAAAGCTTTAGACTATTTCCAGATGACCACTGTATAAACTGCAGTGTAAGAAAACCAGCAGCTTTTGAATGTGAAGTTTCAAAGAGCTTCTTCACAAAGAAAAGCCATCTCTTCCTGCGAGGAAATTGGAGGGGCAGGACATAGCTACCTATCCCTGAATGCAGCTCCATTTTGTCTTTTTGCTTTTCTTCTGGCAGGTCATGGTGACAAAAGTATTTACCAGATAACTTGAAGCAAACAGTGTTCACAACAATGGGGATGTCAAACATTTGACAAGATTTCCAAATCAATCATCTTTCATCTGACCCCTTTCATTTGCCCATAGTGTCTGAACAGAGCTGCCTACGCTCTGGGGATGTATCAGGGAAAATCTCTGCATTGGCAGAGGGTGACCTAGGTGACCCACCAGCTCTTCTGACATGTATGGTTGGTCTGTAGCACGCACCTGAGCACGCATGCTGTAGCAGTGCTAAAAGCTCACACATGGACCTAACAATGTGGGATGTGTCCATGCTCAGACAGAGAAGCGCGGAGAAGTGGGATGAAGATGCATCTGAAATATGGCCCTTTCTCCAGAAGTAGCTGAGCCTCCTGTGAGCCTCCCATGGCACACCGAAGCATTTTGGCAGAACTTCGGAACACTGACTTGTCTCCTGACAAGGAGATGGAGAGAAGGCTGCTATAGCCATCTGAGTAGTGAAACTAAACATAAAGTAGGAGTAAAATCTGTGGAAAAATTCTCCTCTTTTCATATCTTCTGTGTCCCTTGTGGATGTTTGCTGTGAGACCATTTGTTTAGCTGCCTGTATGAATTAGCATGTAGATGTCCAACTTGGAAATTTTGGCTTGAGGACCTGACCCCATCATTTGTACCACTTGAAACATAGGCTTATGCTCTCCTTGTAGCTAGAATTAAAGCCCGTTTCCAGAAATGTGTCCTGCTGAAGTTAGGCATTGCAGTTCTCAGTGTCTCAACATAAGATATCTTCCATGTGGAATTGGCTGAACTGACTCTAATAGTGATTACTGTATCTAATGTACTTACCATGGAAAGATTATTAGCCCACTAAGAAAAGGATACAGTTCAAAGGCTCAGCTGGTACATGCTCAGTTTTCATTGTCTAAATATAAATAGCCCTGAAATCAACAGTTGAATCCAAATCGTGAATCTTGGTGAGGGCAGATTCAGGATCCAAACCTAGAACTGCACAGGAATTTCATGGCTGGTCACACTTGTGGATTGCTCTGCCCACAGACAAAAGTCATAAGAAAAAGACAGATTTCCAGCTCCAGTGCCTGCAATGAACCTTGCCAGGAAGAACAAGCTTGAAGCTGTCACAGCACAATGGAGGTCCAAAGACCTTAGTCTCCTTTCTAACATTCAGACTTTTGGAAGCTGCTCATTCCTCAGGTCAAACTGATCCTTCTTTCTGCAAATGGAAGACAATACTTTCCCAAACAGTAATAGCCTGTATGACATTCAGTTACCCTGATAACGACTGCCATATTAAAGCCAAGTAGAGAAATAAAATCTCCAGTACAAACCTATACAGTCTTCTCAGTTTAAACATAACTTTTTTCATCTACTTACTTGAAGTTAGAACTCCACAGAGAAGCCAACCAGGGTGGTCCTAATGTGATAATTTGGGGTTTCTGGTGGCAGAAGGTTCCTTTGCTTTTCCAGAAAAAAAGTATTTTTCTTAATGCATTGAAAACTAGCCACACAAAGATCAAAATTCCCCAGTGTCTGCATTAAAAAAAGAGGTGTACTCATAAAATACAGACAATGGGCAGCTTTCCTGTAGTCACAAGTCAGAGTATTCAAAGCACTAACATGTTATTTGCTAAAAGCAAATACCTAAATTCAGATCAGTTTTGGCTCAAGACTACTTTTATTAGTCATTGAAAACATGACACCTTGTTCATCAGCTCTCAGATGTAACTTCAAACAGGTTCAAAGTTAATCTGAATGCTGCAAGATCTTTCAATTTCTTTTGAGTTGATTTTTCTCTTACATTCAGATTCTCCTCTAATTAAGATTCACTGTTATTATATCCTCTACTTATGCCCATGTTTTGTGACCAAGATAATTACTTATTTTTTGTCTACCAAGTCAGCAGTCCCATTATAATTGCTTAGTTTATGTCAACAGCATTTGTGATCCCTAAGTGGGCTTCCATCCCAGCACTGTTCAGGCCCACAGCATTTAAACTTCTAACATCAGGCAAGGATGGAGCCATTATAGTCAGTAATGCTAAGGCACAAATAAGATTAAGGTAATAAATATCAAATATCAAAGCAGCTTCAACACAGCATATATCACAGTTGAAGAAAGAAGGAATTTTTCTGATTCATCAGCAGCTCCAAAGAATAAAAAGCTTTTCTGACCACTTAAATGAAATATTCTTTTTGATCCCCAAATGAACTGTTTTATTTTGAAACTGAGATTTGAAAAAATGTTTTCAATTTTATTTCAAAGAAAGTTGAACGGCATCTCAAAAAAAAAAGATTTTTGTAAAGAAACACTGAATCCTTGATTTTGAAAATATTAAAAGAAAAGATATTAATTTTCAGGGAATTTCTCCTCAGTTTTATGTGTGAAAAAAGTTGGTGAAATGGGACAGTCCTGGAAAGTTTCAGTGTTGACAAATCTGCGTTTTCATCCAGCAGAGTCTTGATGAAAGAATACCGCCCACTCTAATTAGTCCATAATTTCTTAAATCAGATGTCATTCGTTCACTTTCCCAACAACATTTATATTTTGAAGGTCAACACACAGCTTTCCTCAGGGGAAAGACAGCCCTCAGCAGGACAAACTTCTGAATATCACCATGCCCAAATCCAGATGAGCCGCGAGCTATTGACGTTACATGGACTCCATGGAAATGATGCAACTCCAACCAGAGTTTAAAATAACACCACAGTTTTCTATCAATATTAGCTCACTGAAAATGTTTCACATTCTAAAATTAGGCAGGTAAACTGTCAGCTGGTGTCACTGAAGTTTAGCTAACGTCAGTCTGGTTTCCTGTTGCCCTCATAAATCTTCATGTGTCACCAGACCTTGGTAGGACAGCAGTGCAGCCTTACACTTCTGATAATCAGCCCTCATGTCTCAGCTCTGGGGAGCTTATGGAGGGATACAAACCTCAGTCTACTCAAGAGGTGTAAGGTGTTGCAGCATACCCGCCTCGTCATAGGTAATAATGCCATTAACCTCTTAACTAGGTCTAATGTAAGTAATGTACAAAAAAATTCAGGATTTCCTATTTTTTTTGGCATTATGCAGATTGCTTCTTTGAAATGAAAATCATTTGATAGGATAAGTGTTTTATTTTCCATGAGTTTGGCACTGGAGGAACACTACATTCCTCCAGTGTCTTGAAGAACAGAAAGGCACTTCCTAAGGATGGAGTGTTGGATACCACTTGACTTTCAAAGCCAAGATGAGGGAATTACTGGGGGAACAAAAAAGGTAACTAATTGGTAAAAGTCACAGTTCTATGATTGGTATATAGTATTTTTCTTCTGAGACTCTCAAAGGGAGAATTGTATGTAACTCTGCTCCTCTACAGAGGCAATGCTTTCATATGCCATGCGTGTGTGAAGGTGTGGATGTCCTACTGCAAGGTTTAAACAAGAAATTCTGTAGCAACTACACTCGTCTTGCAGGGCAACTGTCTTTCAGATTTGTTTCTTTCTCTGGTTCTAAGATGGAATACTTTATCTGTAATTATTGTAACTTATTTGTATCAGAAATGCCAATGTGAAGAAGATTTACAGACAGATGTTTTTAGCAACTTCTTGAAGGACAGAAATGGGCCTTATGCCATTGTACCCTTTGCTCCATTCCAACCTCGTCTCTCACCATCCCTCCTGAAGAGATTTGGTTTGATGCTGGGCAGTCTGAGAACCACAGCTTTGGTCTGTAATTTCTGAATGAGGGCAGAAATCATGCCTAAGTATTTATGGGTTAACTGGAAGTTAGGGATAACATACAAGTTAACACACTATGCAGCCTATTATGGAGCTTAATTAGTGTTCAGGTCATACTCTCCTGGGATGCTTTAGGTGCCCTGGAGAGCTTACACCAGGTCAGAGCCATGAATCTGAATCTTCTCAGGTTGAGCAAGTTCTGGTGCTTAGGTCTTTCTCTTCCTGAATGAGTGTTATGCTGGTGCTATCAGCATTTCCTCCTCCTTTCTTGTCATCAGAAAGAGACGTGTGTACACCAGCCAAGTGACTCTCGCGTTATTTCTAAATCAGGCTCTGATACAGGAGGGTGCGCTACCGTCTGAGAGATGCCCCTTCTGGCTGCCTTGGAAGAAGGATGCTGCTTTACATGTGCCTCTGTCTCTGACAGCTCCAGCTGACCACATGGAAGCCTTTCACAGTTGCGAGTTCGATCACTGCAGACTAACTTGGTGCTGTGAATTTCATGTCTGTAGCCAGCATCTTGATTTTGCAGCAGAGCAGGACCAGGTTTCACGATGCCTCTGTTGCTCGTTGGATTAAGCTTCAAGAGTCTATTTCCAGGACTGAAGTTGCAAGCTGCCAATCACGCCCAGCTTCTAGGTGCATAAAAAGCAAGAAAGAAGGGCACACTGAGCATCCCCAAATCCCTATGTCATCATGTGCTTTTTCATCGCTGAATAGCAAAGTATTCAAAGTTAATCCTCCAACTCTTCCTGCAGGACAAACAAGTCTGAGTCAGTTGTGCACACAGAAGAGAACTTCTTCCCCTCCAAAAAGGGGAGGTGTTTTATAGCAGAAACTGCTAGACTCACGCACACACATCCAGCAACCCACTGAAATCAGAGAATAATGACAGGGGCTATATATGCGTATTTTTTTTCTTCTTGTCTCTTTGGCGAAAGGAGAATGGGTGGAGACAGACACTTTGGCTCCATGTTCACCTAAAAGCTCTTTCAAATGCCCGACACATTGAGCAACACGGAGGCAGCAGTTTCTGTCTTCATTTCTGCATGTTGACAGGGAGAGAGGGGAATTTTAACTGGATCAGCTTGTGGTGAGGCATGGTTCACATGGGTGTAGCAGAAGTGAGGTGGATGCACAGCCATGAACAAGGGCTCCTGTGGCACAGGGAATCAGCAGCAAACTCAGCTATGTTTTCATGTGGATGAACTTCTAGCTAAGGCTTCAAATCCCAAACTGAATCCAAACCTGAGGCAGCCACATTAAAGTAGTGTGAGGCTCCTGGTCTGGCTCAAACACCCTGGGATGCACAAGAGATTGCCTGCATGAGTGGAAAAGTGTGGAAGCTCCAAGCCACAAGGAAAAGGACTGTTTGGTGAGATTCCAGCCAAAACCACTTCCATACAGGGCCTGCTAACAAGGCCTGTATCATGATGTTCTGCCCATCTCTGATTTTTTCCACTGAAGGAAGATTTGCGTTATCTTTCTAGCTTGGATGGCTCGAAGTTGACCTTGTAGTGTCCTGCTGATCTGAAGAAAAGGAAGATCAGGAAGGAGATGTGGAGTAGGGGAAGTAGAAGAAAAAACTGGCCCTGAGTGAAAAGCTGCAGTATACTGCTTTCTTCTAACACCAATTTGCCAAGATGGAAATTTTCTGGAGGCAAAGGGATTACACCAGACATGAACCTGTCTTGCTGTGTTTTGTAAAAAAATTGGGTGTGTAGAGTACAGTGCCTTCAGGCACGCTCAGCCTGCAAAACCTGTTCATCTCAGTAGAAAATAGGATTTACTGCCCTCAACTGCATCATGAAAGCTCTGCTTCCATGCAGGGTAGTATTCGTATTATTAAAAATAATTTCTAACATTACCTTTATATGTATACAAATGGAAAGAAATGCTTTTTCTGCCTCAGAAAGCTCTGAAGAAAATCGTGACCACAGAGTTATGAAGCCAGAGTACAGTGAGACTTGCTGAGCGTTTGCAATGGTGTAAGACGGATCTAGTTTCTTACATAAAATTCACTGGTGTGTGAGGCCCAGTATGACTATTCCTTGCAAAAGGAGTATCTGCTACTGCCAGCTTAAATACATCTTTTTGCATCCGTATGTGGACACTGAAATATTGTCACTATTCAGGACAATTTAATTTTTCCTTAATGACTGAGTTTCTCTATCCCTTTTAATGGTGCACAAACAGTGCCAATAGCAGAAGTTCCTGCTCCTGCTCCTGCTCTTGCTCTGTGATCATATTACACTTCTCTATTCCAATCTATGCCAGATGCATCTGTAGGTTAAAATCAACCTTTAACTATAAATAACCTCTCCATCTCTCTTAGGACAATTCAGTTATTTGCATTTTGTTCACTCAGACACATCATATAACATCACAGATGTAAATTCCTATGTACCACTTCAAAATTTGAATGTCTGTCAGACATACAGAGCAGAACTACTGTTGCTTGGAAAACACTGTGAAAATTAATAAATCCCTAGACATGAATATCTGACCCATTAGGCTTTAGCTGGCTTGGACCCCAGCCCTCACACGAGGTTTCTTTGTGATGCTTTTTGCTTGGTGCTGTGGCTCTGAGATCATCTAGTGCACTTCCCATAGTGACTCATGGATACATTTGGACCAGATGGGAGGAGGTGAAAGGGGAGAAGGGATGTGCGTGTGTGCGTGGGTATGTGCGCAATGCAACCTGAAGCACGCAGTGCAGGTGATGAAACAAGGAAGGCTCTCCTGCAGTCACCAAGGGGGGAAGGCGGGACACAATAGCCAGCCGTAGGTGTTCTGGAGGAAGCATTGCCTATATGACCAAGATAGCTGGCACTCTATCATGGACTGTGGGTGAGATGCTTAGGCTTATATGCTACAAGCACTCCTTACCTCCCTCAAAGAGCCCTTAAAAGAGAAAAAACAGCAAGGCCGGTCACAGGCACAAGCAACTTCAGCTGGTTTCTTTGAGTCCTATGCTTCTGGGGCCCTTAGGAGCCTTCATCTCCCATGCCTCGCATCCCTCTTGGCAAGCTGCCTTTCATTATCTGCTTTGCAAAAGCTGCTGCCTCTCTCAGCACACTGATGGGAACAGATGACTTTGATATGCAGAGGTGGAGGGTTACCATGGACAAGCCAGCACAAAGCAACTTGCTCCACCCTGGGTCACTACATGAACTCAGTCCTGGATGGGAGTAGCCCTTTCAGGGGAGAATCTGGGGCAACAGGCTTGGAGGTGAAATCGTCCTTGGGAGAGCTGGAATGCTGAACAGAGCAGTGGGTGGTGCTGAAGACAAGGCCCTGGAGATGGGAATTTCACAAATTTTTAGAAGAATGTAAGAATCTGCTTCTAAATCTGTTAGTTCACTGAGAAAGAAAACAATGGCCAGATTCTGATATCCACTATATCATTGCAAGTATGGATAATTACACTGATTTCAAGTAATTCCAAAGGTGATGCTCTCACACCAGTAAAACTAGTGGCAAGACTCCCCATGATTCAGTACAGCTGAGAAATCATCTCATTGAGACACAATTGCAATGCATTTTCAAATGCTAGTGTGGCAGACTCCAGTAACCCAGCTGCCTCCTTGCCTGCATCCAATCAATAATTTTAACCTTAATGAGATGTCCTATAGTTGCAGCTAACTCTGGACTACTGTATGATTTAAAGTGAGGTGATGCTTTTGGAATTATTTGAATTGTTACAAAATATAAGTCAGTTCAGCTCAGTCTCATATGACAGTTGGCATACAGGACAACAGGTCTGGAAAGGTATTTCCAGGGCCACAGAATCTGACTCTGCTTGGTTGAGGGCATCATCTCAAGCTCCTTTATGAAATGGGAACACTGAAGTGGTACACAGCATTTGATATATATTCCCACTGCGCACTTGTAAAATGCCATTAATATGTCCGTTTCTCCTTTAGCCGCTAGTTCATATGGCTTCTGCAAACACAGATAGAAAAAGAGTCACATTGTTGATTTGGAGCCCACTTGCAATTGACTGTGAAATTAAATGTAAACTGCATGCAGATACTTTGGGTAAATTTGTGGCATTTGAGAATATTTAGCTTTCTGTCAATATTTCTATTTCAAAAGTATTTAGGCAATGGGTAGGTGAAATCATGTTACTTAAATTACAATACATTGAACAATAACACAACTCTATCATCATGAGGATATTAAGACTTGATCGTATCTAGATTCAGAATGATCAAATAACAATTATTCGGATGCCACCACCTATAAAGCTTCTTGAATAATCTATAGTCAGCAAAGCTGATAACATCAGGAATAACCTAAGAACCTAAGATAAATCATGTGTGTCCATAAATAGCCATGATGAAACCTTCGCTTAGTAAGCATTACCTGCGGGGTAGCGGGGCTGTTGATGGCAAGTTATCTCCACATTGGCAGTAAGTGATGTGTTGAAGCATAAGCCTATGGGATAGGTTCAGGTACCCACTCATCAGAGGTCCTCCCTGGCCAGCAGCTCCTCCGCCCCACTGCCAGCAGAGCAGGGCGCACTATCTGCCTGTTGGTGTATATGCATGTGACTTGATCTTGCACATGCAGCACAGACAGTCACCCTCTACAGGGGGTTCACTGTCTTATTGTCTTTGGCCCTGCTTGTTGTCTTGAACACTGTGCAAGGCTCTGCAAATGAGTGCTAAGAAGTAGTACCCCAGCATAGCTTAATGGTAGTGGTCACATTGAGAACTAAATTACTCAGTTCCCTGCTCACCTGAATTATTAAGTGAATGGTAAGTGTTAAGTACACATGGAGATCTGTTTTTCTCAGGATACAAATCCACATCCCACATCGTGCTTCATAAACGAAGGTACACATAGCTGAGTGGTGGGAAGGAGGTGTGGTGACAGGTAATATGGGATTGTACTGCAGTACAGGCTGTAGGCTGGGTCTTGCATACATGTGATGCTACAAATGGCTCTGGCATGTGACCAGACAGCCTTCTGAACCACAATCCTGTGACTGAATGAAAAGAAGGATCATTAATTTCTGAGGTGAAGACTTCTGCAGATGAAGATAAACTCTGCTCATACCTCCAGTATCAAACAGTTGCAGATGGCACAAAACTTTTCCTGGGCTCCAGTGGCATCTTCTCTACGCCGTACTTTCTCTTATATGCACACATGTATGTTAACATGCAGGAATAGTGTCCTTGGTGCAGCCCCCTCCACTTCTTTGTGCTTTCAGCTGAAACCTTAGCCTCAAGTGCAGTGACTGCTTCGAAACACATCTCCTTCCTGAAGCAGGCGACCCAGTGGAAAGGTGCTTTGGGATGCTGTTCACACATTGAGAGTGTGAATGTTGGAGAGGGCATAGGTAAAAAGAATGGGGCACTTGGCACAACTAGTAGCTTTTTTCCAACCTGGCTTCCCCTTCAGTGCTGGAGCTCAGAGATTTTCATTAGAGGCTAAACTCAAGTTATTTTATCCCTTTCAGAAATTACCTGGAGATGTCCATTTTGTTATCAGTGATGTTTCCAAGCAAAACTACATCTGAGTGTAAGCTTCAAGAACTACTGGACTGACCCAATACCATTGCAGCTGAGAATCACTGATTGAACTGGTCGTGTTTCAAAATTCTGCCTTGTTTTTGAATGCTCCCATCAATTTATTCTTCTCCTACTGAAAAATTATATGCAACCAGGCTGTCACAGACCAAATGATGCAAAAGGCTTTCAGCACTGTTCCCATCACACATTCTAGAGCTGAAGCATTCTTTGAACAGCCCATGGGTTATTCACAGTCCTACAGGATCCTCCTACAGGATCTGCTGGGCTCACTTTGTCCCCTGCTACCTAATGTGATGTAGGACTGTGGCTCACATCTCAGATTAAGAGGTTTGATTTAGAAAGACTACATCAGCGTCTCTGCACTCAGGACTTCCTCCACTGAGCAGCACAAGCCTGTCCTGTCTTGGCTTCTCTGCCATTCCTGACACCAGGAAGCAATCTGCTGTGGAAACCTGAGATATGTGGAAAACCAGCTTGGGCAGGGACTCATCCTCTCTTCCTGTGGGAGATGAGTGAACCTCTACCATGAGCTGGGCACTGCCAAAGCACGTGGGACCATGGAGCTGCTCGCTCTCACCAGAGCCTATCTCACCCAATTGTCAGATAGGGCATCAGGTTTTCTAACTCTCTGTCACCTTACCTATGACTGTATTAATAAACAGTTATCTGTCTTGAAAGTGTTTGTGCCTTTCCTGTTGGGATCCAAAAAGGAGCAGTACCTCTCAGTATGAAACAAGGTAAAGGTGATGAAAACAGCAGAGTGAGAAGTAGTTAGGGAAGCTACAGGGTGTCCTTTCCCTGCTGTTTGGAGAAGAGATAAGGCTAGGAATAGTAAAAAAAGATCCTTAAAATTTCTGTGATGTTTGTCCTTTATTGTGGTAAAACTTAACAAGGGTTTACAATGGTTGCCCTCAGAAAGATTTAGAGTTTCCACACATTTCTGATTTATCCTGTGACTTGTGGCGGGTGTTGTCAGCTTTACAAATTGCACTAATAAATATTACAGCTGTAGGTCTCTCTGATAGGATCACATTTCCATGTGTTCGCGTTCCCTCGCATCTCCTGGCAGCATGTGACATTGCCTGGGTGTGCCAGCAGTGGCTGCCTGCAGCTCCTCTGACCTCATACTGGGAAAGCATCTGTAGCAAATACCTCAGGAGACTGCCCTCCAGGCTTCCGCCTTCATTACTACTGCTGGTACAGCTCCAGTGATAGTAGCAGAGGCTACTGCTGGTAGCAGGAGTCTGCGTTGCTGCAGGCTGTCCCTGGTTCATTCGAGGTGACCCAAGAGCAGGAAGGGTGAATACCTTTTTACACAAACCTCCCTCACCACTGCAGAGGCACCTGATGCCACAGCCATGCCGTGATGTAGGGAAGGAAAAAAATGTTGGTTGGAGGTTCTTGGAGGCTGCTTTACAGGCATAGGGCTGGCTGGCAGCAGGAGGGGGTGTACTTGTGTTCCGGGTACTACCTGAGGTGCAAGCCCTGAAGCCTGGCCCATGCGGTGTTCCCAGAGTCCTTGGGATGGGAGGCCAAGTGCCAGAGTGTGGCCCCAGACTCTTACCCATGCAGTCCAGACAGGTGGGATGTAAAAATCCCTAGCAGCACTGAGCTTGGCTTTGCCCTGAGCTCTTACCTGGTGATCCTGGGACAGGAGGTGCAAGGGCCAGAGCAGCTGCTTGCCCTGCTGGGTCCTCCATGGCAGCAAGGTGCTTCCAAACCAGAAACCTCTGCAAACCATGGCACCGCTCCTCACGTTCTTGTGCATGCAAATTGGTCCTGCTTTTCTGCTTCACTTCCCTGACAGGTATCAAAGTAAGGGGTATCTGTGTTCCCCTGCAGCTTTTCCTAATGATTGAAATGAAGGCTGAAGTTTCGCTAACTTTTACAGAGGCTGTGTCTTCTCATTGTGGGGGGATCACATTTTGAGAGTGATGGGTATCACAGCCCTGATTATTTACATTCATTGCTTCATTATGTTCATGTGTGTCTGAATTTGTGGGCTAATTATAAGCACACACACACACACAGAGACAGAAACCATTTTGGCCCATTCCCAGAGATAAAGAAACCTAAAGCAAGCATTACCAGCATGCTCAAAGGTTTGCATTACCATTTAACTGATAGAACTTTAAAATAAAATGCTTTAATATGCCTTCAAATGAAAATACAGAACACCATAACAAGGGTTTCCATGCTGAAGGCCACCAAATCATGACACATGAAAGTCTTTTCTAGCATAAGTTATACCCCCTCTGGGTGCCCATCTAAAGCTTCCGAAACCATAGTCATCCTCTGCATGGACACTGACAAACCACATGGCATTTCTCATTCTGAAATAGGTGGCAATCCTCCCACCTTCCCATGGTCCTGCCTCTCTTTCCCACTGGTTGCATTTGAATGGTGATACTCTTTTGACTGCATCATCGATAGAGCTCCTGTGCAGTCCCATGAGGAAGGTCCATCCATGTGGATTGCCTCTGGATGCTATCTTCAATTTTGAAGGGTAAATCCTTCAAGTTCTCATGCAGCATTGTCTAGGTAGAAAGGTCCATTTCCTTCTCTCACTTGCCCTTCTTCCAGGGCTAGGGCACACATGTTTTGATGGCTATGAAGGTATATATATGTGTGTGTGTGTGTCCCCTCTGGTTTTGCTTTCAGCTTTCTTTCTACTTGAATTGTTCTCTCGGCCTCAGGAAACCAAACAGCTCCCGGATGTATCCAGCTCCTCATCTGTAAGTGCCAGTGCAGAGATGCTGTCGTTGCTCCAGCACAGCCAAAATGTTCCTAGTGGTCACCGCTGCAAGGAGAGGTTAGTTGGAAAACACTGCCCAGGCTGCAATGGGTCAGGTCACTGCTTGGGAAAAGGTTACAGAATATAGTGAAAAAACCACCTCCATGGTGTCTATGCTGTAACGCCACAACTGCAAAGCTGTACTCATGGTAAATACATGAGTTCAGGGTTCAGGGTGCCCTTGGAGGATTTGGGTCAAGAAATACTGAGAACAACAGAGAAGAAAGTCCTCCCAAAGTTTAACTTGGTAGTATCCAATTTTTAATCCATAAAACCTATGTTTAATATCTCACATCAAGGTGAAAGGAATGTACCTTATCCCTAGTATTTGGAAATGTCAGGACAGCTCAATCTCCTGACAGTGCTGTGACCCTTTGAAATAATTTTGTGATCAGGATTTGCTTCTACATCTAAAATTAAGTTCAAAGCAATTTCCCCCCTTTTCTAAAGAACCCAGGCTTTGTGTTCATAAACAAATAGAAGAAGGCATGAAACCAGAGATCTGTATAAATAATGGTGACACTACAAATTATGCCCCTTTATTTTCCCTGGCATGCACTGATGTAAACAAGCACAATTGCTATCACACTGTTTTGACTCATTAAATGATGAACATTTTCATCTGGAGATGGTACTCACATGTACGGTGCATGTGAGCCTGTGGACTCTTGTACCAGGATGGATGAATTACAGTGCTCAAAACCAAAAGGAAAGCAAAAGGCTTTTTTTCTCATTTGTGATACCACAAGATCCCTTCAATAACCTGTCCTTTGATTCCAGTGGTGAGCGAAGTCTGATGAATGATTCAAACCAGGAGTCCAGAAGGATTCCTGTCCCTCAGAGGTCTTTTTTGCCCCTGTGAGGCATATTGGGAATAATCCTGCTTCCTCTTTTTTAGATCTGCTTTCCTAGGATAGTCCAAGAACTGTCCTGCAAAGACTACATCAAGTAAGTCCCCATGGCCATGATGCACATCTAAGCTAATCAAAGGGAAAGAATGGAAGGGCTTGGAAGGCCAACTCAACATATGCATGCTGTCTTTGAGACACATTTGCAAACCAGTGAACCTCAGATTTACTATCTGCAGTATTAGGAAGGTGAGCCAATATAGTGCTTGTCTCATTTTCTGAAAAACTGCTCCCTAACCAGTTTTTCTCCATCTTGTGCTTTTGCTTGACTGCTGCTACCTAAACTTAGCACTTAGCACATGTTTTTAGTATATGTTTCCCTTTTTTTTTTTGTAAGCCTATTTGTTCAGCCTGTCCAGATCAATTTGAATTGAAGCCTATCCTCCAATCTGTCAGAAATCACTGCAGTTTCACGTAATATGTAGCTGTAGTAAGCATACTTCCTTTTGCATCACCCAGTTCACTAAAGGGGAAAAAAAGGCAGTTTATGAAAGAACCTAGCAGGAGTGGATTTTGTATTGGAGGTATCTTTTTAATGTTGAAATGCTAAACACTTCCCTGGATATAGCACCCAGTCAGTTATGTGCCTACCCTCTGGTATTTCTCTGTAGGTTGCTTATGAGAATGTCATGCATAAAGGTGACAAAAATATTACTGAAGTCAAGCTAGACAACCCTGCAAGACCACGTGAACATGTCAGCCTGCTGGTAGTCCTCTGCCCTTTTCCATACCTGTGTGGTTGCACCGGGGAACACATTGCCCAGGTTATCACGACTCAGAAATGTTTAAACAAACCCATGTAGAATGTTGATGGCTGTTCATCACGATGGCACGAAAGCTATGTCCTTCAAAGAGGCCCTGATGATAGCTAGAGGATGAGAAGTAGAGGAGAGGCCCTGCCTAGTACCACCTAGAAGTATGTCTTCATGGGTTATCGGTTAATTAGATTAATATCCATTTGTGGTGGATAATGAAAGTCTGATTTCATGAATCCACTGAACATTTTTTGGTCTAGGTTTACCTAAACCAAGTGCTAAAACCCAAACACCCAGGGAAGTCTGAAGGATCCTAAATCCATGCACCGACATTTTGCTGTCCCTTCCTTAAAGGCTCTGTGCCACTTTCATAATGCATAATGTTACAAGTGTTGGTAGTTCTCAGTATGAAAAAGTGAAATTTTGATTTCTTTTATTTTTTGAGTGGATTCTTTTTTCCTGAAAAACTGTAAGCCAGAAGCATGTGATAGAAAGGCCAGAGCAAGGTAACAAATGTTAATTTCATTGTATGGAATGTTATATGGTGGAAGTAAAAGCCAGAAATATGATTGCTTTTAGGTACTGGTCTGCTTTATTCCCAAGATTTTTAAAATTACATTGTGAATACTCATACTGATCATAATGAAACGATTGCCTGAGAAGTGTGAATTCCATTTAGCCCTTTCAATGAAGCACTTAGTGGGCTTTGTACTGCGTGGGCATGACCTCAGAAAAGGCCTATCATTTGACTGTAAAAACATGGCTTAGTTCCAGTGCTAACAACACAGCTCTGCTAAAATAACTTTGGTGGGTGCAACAACCTATAATTTCTGTAACATCATTGAAAAAAGTGTTTTCCTTACAGCAGTGTTACTTGTGTATGGGATAATTTTTTGGTATGCACTAATAATATTGGTTTGATTAGATATTTTTAACAAAGAGGGTGAACAAGCATCTCTGGATGACTGTTCCAGTGAAGAGTGAAAGCACTCAGGTCCCACATTAGCAGTGCTTTGTACTCGATTCTATTATATCTCCATTTCCTTTCTTTTTTTTGTGAATCCCAACACAGAAATTTGAGCCACATCAGTGATATGCTATCAGACAGTATAAAAATATGATGTGTAAGAAAATATGACACTGTGCACTCGGAATAGTAACCTGAAAATGGCACCAGTGTTCCCACTCTGCCTGCTTCCAGAGCAGTCTGACTCCAAATACCTCAGTACTAATTCCTGATAGCCATCAGACTGAATCTGGATCAGGGAATTTTTGTCATCAGTTTCCACTCTCCAGTACCTTTTCCTCATTTCAACTGATGTGGATGGTGAGACTGATTATCTTTATAGTTTGTATCTTCTAACTTACGTCACCACTGGCATCAGTGAAAAGGAGAATGTAAAATGCAGCTGTTTCAGCTGAATTGCAAGCCACTATGACTGCATAAGGTGGAGGGCTCATGACAAATGTTCTTTTTATCACTGCAAAAGCAACAGAAGAGGTGGTTTTATATCAACTACAAAGGATTTGGATGAGGGCAAGTGCTTTTCTTCACTTTTGTTTTCCATTTACCTTGATCTAAACCTACTATCCAAAACCCCAAGGGGAAATATTTCAACACAGAGACAGTCTTCAGTGATTAAACTGTCATGAAACACAGACAAAGTTGGTAGGGTTGACTGGCTTTCACTGTGCCTTGATGCGCTGTGGCTTGGATGAAGCAGAACTGGTTATGAGTCAATCAGGCAAGGATGTGATTGTATCAGAGGTCAGGGGAGCCAGCGAGTCAGAGGAACTATCAGCTAGGAGGTAGCTATTTTCTCCTTCTAGTTTTCCCTTTTTTAATGCTGGTTATTTGTGACACTGAGGAAGGCTTCCCCACACAGTTCCCATTATCATGCTGGTGTGACTCAGTGAAGAACTGCTCTGGCCCAGCCCCTCCAACCAATGCAGGGCCAACGCAGGACCCTGAAGGAGCTTTTTGCAAGAGATGGTCAGAGCCTGGGGATCCACCCTGGCTTCTAGGTTACCTCTGCACATGGGCAAAGAGCTCAGTTTAAAGGGTTCCTCCATGGATTCCTCACTGGAGTATCTGCAATATCAAGAAAAACATTCGTAAAGGTGATGTCTGTCATTCCACCTCTCACTCTGTCCCATTTTCTTCTTTGTGCTTTATTTTATGCATCATGAAGCAACTGCATCTCAGCCACATCAGATAGTGCCCTTCCTTGTGTAATAGCAAGGAGGCTTCAACTGCTGACTCTGAGGCATCACGTACTATCGAAAAGTGAGGGAACTGTAAAACTATGGAGCTTAATTTCTGTCCCAGTTCACCAAAACCCTTGATTTGTTGAGCAGAAAATTATGTCATGGAGCTTGTTTATTCTCTGTATGGGGCACAATGTGCAAGGATGTACTGGTGACTCACATGGGTTTGAAAGGATCTGTGAAGACTATTGGATACTGCTATGAAAAAACTGCTTTAAACACAAATTATGCATTGCAGCAAAGGTTAAAGACACTTCAAAATTCTGAAATAAAAAAGTGAAACCAGAATGATGTGGATATCAATAAAGGCAAAGAAACTACTCCCACGTCGCTTGGCTTGATGGTCTTTCTGTACTGGGGGAGGATCCTTAAAGAGGAAGGAATTCACTATTTACTTGAGTTTGGTAGAGTTTAGAAAGACACTTGGCTAGCTGCAATAGAGCTGATACTACCCAGTGCTGCTCACGTGGAGTCAGAGCTGTAACTTCAATAAATCATGTTAGCAGATCCAACAATCATAAGTGAGAGGTTTTGATTGGTAGGCACTAGGATTCAAATTAGCTACTGAAGGTGAAGGCTGTGAGTTTAAGAACCTGTCTGGGAACACCCATCCCACAGTACATGTATTGGCCAATAAGGCTTTATAAAGGGACCAAAGGAAGACAATACATCTGTGACTGATCGAGTAGAAGAGAAGTAATACAAAACACCCAGCAGTTCTGCTGCTTCTAGAATATCCTGGAGGGATTAAAGTTGCAAAAAGGTAGGCAAGAGTCTGAATCTTGGCCTTTCTGGTGTTGCATTTCTTAAGTTCTGTAGTCTTCCTGCAAAAGTGTTTTCAAGTTATTCAGGCTCATACACATCTTTTCCAGCATGTAGGCCACCTTTTTTGTTTACTGTAGGGACTCTAATTTTAAAGGTTACTTGTGAATGCTCTGTTGCAATCATCTGCATCTATGTCAATTATGGTTGCCTGTGCTTAAGACACGGATTTCAGCTTTGTGTTTAAAACACTCTAAAACTATCTGTAATTCATCAAGCTTCCTCTCTTCCCTCCATTTAGCTGGTTTTATTCAGTATTTCTTTACCATAATATTCATTCTGTGCTCATTGTTTTTTATCACACAGTCCAATAGGCCTACTAGAGCACTATCGGCTTTGGCAAAGCTTATTCCTCGCTGTTGGAAAAACTGCAAATAAATGGCATATTCCTCATGTTGGGAGGAATGCATGCAGAATATCACAGATATCTCTAAATATGAGCTTCATCGGCTTTCTGATTCTCCTGGAAAGATATAAGTCATGAAAACTTAAGAGAGGTTGAAGATTGTTTGAGGTTAGTTAACAGCATATAAATAGCTGGGAGCAACTTGTGTCGCTACAACATCTTGTGATACACTTTGCACAGAATTGTCTGTCTGTTAAATGGTCACACTGCAATACTGGCTAAAGTTGTGGAGGACTTTCTTCTGGGAAATGAAGATTCTAATAACCCCCCCAGGCATTCTGCATAATTGCTAACAATAACCTGGACTATAGTGCTTCAATTGTACAGTTCAGGAACATTAAACCTCTTAACCTTTGAGTTGCCTACTTGATTTTAAATGAATATGATACTCAAGATGATAACAACTGTGCTGCTTCATTCTTTATTAAGGACACACATGATTTCTCTGCTGCACATTAACTCTCTCATTATTATAATAAAGAATGGCAAAAATACAGGTATCAGAAGATTATTACTACCTTCTAGACACAGTCTTTTCACAGTTCCTGTTTCTAGAACTGCACCACTCTAATTAGCATAACAACTATTGCTACATCCAGAGTGTCAACAATCACATTTGATGACACAAAAACCTTGAAGAGACTCATTTCATCTGTTGTTCTGTTTGGAGTTTGTTTGAAAAAAATCTATTTCAAGTCTGCTCTTCCCCTGTGTTTCTTCTGCACTGTGCAAAGAAAAGCAACAACAATACCACCCATCTTGGGGGTTAAGGTGAATCAATCTGTGCATCATAGGGATAATCTTTTTTCTAGAGCACCACTATGCAAGGAACCATTCTGTTGAGATTAGATGTATTTGCATGCTGAAAGATCTCCACATCAAGATGTAGATTACACACAAAAGAAAAGAGGCCAAGAAGAAAAACATGTCTGCTAACAACAACAAAGGCAGCTCAGCTTTTAGTAATGGATAAGATGTTTTGCCTGGATTCAGCTAACTGTAAGTATAAAGTGTAACATTCCTGCCACAGGACTTAAAACAGATGCCGGCTGCATGAAACAAAACCCAAAGGACCTTTGAGAAGGGTGGTGTGACTGCCCTGAGCTTCAGCAAAGAAGATGGAGAGAAGGCAGGTTGCAGCCACACAATATACTTTCAAGACAGACAAGCTGCTGTAGCCCATAAGGTGTTGTCAGAGCATCAGTGTAACCATGAGAGATGAGATGAACCAGGCTTAGCTTCCACAAAGTGCCATGGCTGTGTACATCCATCTGTATGCACAGTGCCAAATGAGCACGGGAGGCACTGCTTCTGGCTCACACTGGCGGCATGTTGCAGCAGAGTGCCTTTATGCTATCCAGAATCCTGTTGGATAACCCCAGATTATCCAAGGCAGTTTTCTCTAAAATAAAATCATTTTCACTTAAAACAGCTAGAAATGCTTCAACCACAAGAAAGATTTGACAGGCAGGCACAAACCAGATTAATTAGCCTGCCCGCAACTCAAAGCAATTCTATGCATCAAGGTTGGAGGGAGGCAAAGAAGCAGTTGTGGTTTTGCATCAAAACAGTTAAGATTTCAGCCCACTCTCAGGACACAATCAGTTCTGACAGTCACGTTCTAGTCACCCTTCTCCGTATTTCGAGGTAAGCTGCAAGTGCAGAGGATCTGATTTTAGCAGAGGAGTAAATACTGCTACACAATCCTCCCCAGATGAAATGATTAAATGGGATTTTTCTCTCCCATTAGCTCTCTCCTGGTTTTATTAGCCTCCTCCTTTTCAAGTCCACACCTCCTTCAGATCACTGTTCCAGCATTTCAGATATTATTTACATGCAGTGGATTTGGACTAGATTCACAAAAAAGCTTACTCACCTAGCACCACTTACCTGCCGCTGTACTTCTCAGCATCAACATTTGCATTCCCATTGAGCTGTTGCATATGCCCGGAGGTGTCTGTTTCCCTGCCAGAAAAATTCCAAAAAAATATTGGCTCAGAACTTGCCAAGGTCTTAACAGTGTGAGCCTCCGAGCACCTAAATCCATCTAAACTCTTCTGGGATTTGCAAACAAAGCGTTACCCCCTGCTTGCCAGGCCTGACTTGACATGCATTTTCAGAGCACACCTCCCAGATCAGGCGCCATCCAAAGCTCAGTAAGAAAAACGGTGGTGAATCTCTATGATTCAGTGGCCAGAGCACCCATGCAGTGTGTGTGAAATGAGATTCATTCCCATCAAGTGAGGGGATCTCGTGTGTCTTGCAGGCTCTAGTCTCCAGTCACTTCTGTGGCTGAAGGTACTCCCGCTCCTGAAGATGACCCTGTGGATGGGCCTGTCAGGATGTACTCAGTAGGAAAAGTAGGAGAGAAATCAAGTGCAATCAGCATGGATGAAAACGGTAGGGATGAATTTACTGAACCAAAGTGAGAGCTGCCCTCTTTCTTTGGCTGTATCCTCTCTGAAAGGGTCAGCATTGGCATTAACTGTACAAGAGAGGACTTGCTGATGTAGAGACAAGGGATAGGCTGTCTACCAAGTTGGACAGGTCAGCCTACTCTTTTTGGAGGGCAATGCTTATTCTTTTCTATCTCCTCATCATTTCCTTTGCTTGCTTTTGGTTGGCCCTTTTATTCAGCATGACAGCCTTATTACGCTACATAAAGAGCTTCAGCTCCAGCAGGCAACACCACCAAAGACCTTTGGACTTTTCTCTGGAAATCCCTTACTGGCTTTAGTTAGTGTATTAGCCAGGACTGAAGCTTCCAAGAATGGAATTGTGTGTTGCCATGACACTTCCTTGTCAGGACAGCATATGTAGGGCCTGTCATGTCTCAACAACCTGGAGCATCAGTGGACCCTCTGTAACATCATTCATAGGAATACATGGCATCCAATGTTACCAAATCCTGCTCATTATTTTGCAGGCACCACCCTTCATCTTTAGCTCTATCTTAAAGCACTTGGGATTTTAACTCCCCCTTCCAGGCACTTAGAAACATCACAGGGCAGATGAAAGGTCCTGTATACCTGTTGTGACTTCCCCACTAATTTGACTGGACAACTGTCCCACAGCTTCTCTGCTTCATTGGTTAGTTTATTGTGCTGTGAAATGTGCAAAGACCAACCTGCACAAGAGTAGATCTCTGGAATTTAAGTCATAATTATTTTTAATATTTCTTAAAAAACATTTCAAGTCAGTTCAGACCAGTTATGAGGCCAGTTTCAGCGTACAACAAATTTGCACAATCAGTATGGGTTTCATAATGCCCTACAGACACAACTAACTGGGAATAGAAATGTTTGGAAAGTATTTCCAACCAGAATAAAGATAGTGGCCTTTGCAAAATGGTGATGTGCATCTTGAGGAAGATGCCCATTGCTGTATCTCATTACAGGGCATAGAACCTGACTCATAGTGAACACTCCACAGCCCCAGAAGGAGAAGAGCAAGAGGGCAGCTACAGCTGCACAAAATGCAGGGGTTGTTTATCCTTCAGCACCTTAACAGTTTGCCTAAACCCATCCTCTACTGCCATTAGTCGCACCTATACTGAGGTAGGACCTCCTCTACTTCGTTTCTGATTCTACAGACACCCCATGGCGTACAGGGCTGGAAATAGCCTTTGTAGCCCAATGAAGTCTAGCAACTGAAAGGATGAGACCTAATGTATGCCCAGCCAGTCAACAGCGCCATTTCCTCAACTGCAGAATCAAGGGATAACTTGGAAAAAAAAAAGAAAAGAAATTAAAAGAAGCTTCACATGCAGGCATCCCATCCTTCAAGAAACTGCCTTTGTCATCTAAAAGCCATGTCTCTGATCATGCAAGGCATGCTTTGCTGGGTGTAAGATAGATGGGATGTGGGTCCTGAGCAGTGCAACATGCCAGGTGTATATGTTCATGCTATTTGCAAGTGGCAAGTTGGCAGCAGAAGGAGGCAGTTGTGAAGAGGCAGGGCATTTTGAGTTGCTCCTGGGATGTCAGGTCCATATGCATCCTCCTAGTGCCTTTCTATATAAATATTTGAAATAAAGGAGCATATAAACTCAAAACTCAGCAGCTGGGATAAATCAAGAGCGGATTGAATCAATCCACAGTAAGGGCCCTGCTTTTGAGAAGTACCCACACATGGCACCTTATTAAAAGTAACTACTTGGAAATAGCTACTCTGATTCCAGTCAGAGACAACCCAACAGGTCGTGTGGCAAAATTGAAATGTAGCCTAGAAAGGTGGACAGGTGAAGCCATATTACTGGTGAAACCACTACCAACAAAACCTCATCAGTTTCAACAAGGCTAAAATCTCCTTCTTTATTTTAGTGTGGATACATCCACGCAATGGGTGCCGTGAGAATTTATAATCATAGGTGCTGTGACTGAAAGGACATGTCAGGTCACTCAGTTACTTTTCCCAAATGATAAATAATTTGTTCTTCAGTGATCCCAGAAAGGAATTACAGCTCGTACTGAATTCAATTATCTGCCTAAAAAGGCAATAAGAATCTAAGGACTCGCAAGCAACCTTTATCATTTATTTCCAGGTGATTTCCTGAAAGTAGTCACAGCTTGATGCTTTTGTGAGGTCCCATAACTCCCTTCTCAGAGAAGATGTATTTAAAGTAATCATCCATTTATGCCATTTATACCTGGCAGATAACTGAACGCTAAGCACCATTTTAGATTTGTCTGATAAAAAAATTTGAGAGAGATTTCTGTGAAAATAGGATTTCAATGATATTTTTGGGAAAACACTCTGCTGATTCTGTTTTTCAAATTTAGATGTGAAATTTCTAGTAATGGACCGTGGAAGAGAGTCATGTGTGAGGCTTTGGTGTGCCATGAGCTCCCTGATGCATGGAGGTGGGGGGGTACCATTAAAAAGAAATGTTTCTCTCATTTTGCACTGAGGCTCCAGCAATGCCATGGAAATCAACGGGATTACAGCAGACAGCAGCACAACCAGAAGAGATACAGTCGTGAATTAAACCCTGAGCTTACAGCCTACTTTAAGTCATGTTCAAACTGTGTTAATTGGCAAAAGATAAAACATCCTCACTGTTTTGCTGCTGTAAGGAGTTTGTGTTGAAAACCATGGCTAAATAATAATTAACAGGCTTCAAGTAATCAATCAATAGTATTTCATGAAAATAAGTTGTAAACTAGAATCTTGGACTCAGCTTTAAAGTTTGGAGGTGGTTTGGGTTTTTTTAGTTTGAGGGTTTGTTTCTTTAGGACAGCAATGATGCAAAGCTGAAACTAAATCCAGGCTTGCATTTGATTAGCAATTCCTTATTGTGGTTTTACAATGTTAAATTTGTACAAACAGATTAAGTGTGTTTTTGAGCTGTTCCTAAATAGCCTGGGAACTAAGAATTAAGTGCAGATTCTGCCCAGCCCCTCAAAACCCAACACACCCTTCTCCAAGCCCAACACCTGCTGTTAAAAATACATCACACAATGGCTCTGATCTTATATACCAGCAGATGTGAAGATGCCCAGAGGTCTCTCAGATGTTTGTGTTCCTGGGTCACATGAGGGCACCAGGAAGGGGAGGGAAAATTATTCTGGAATTCCAGAGGTCACCGCTGGACAAAAATAGTGAAAATTGCACACATGTTGAGAAAAACAAAAGGTTCAGAAATCTGGAGATTCGGCCAAGAAGCTACACTGAGGGCAATGCTTCATCTCTGAACTAAAAAGGGAAGAAAGGAGAAAATGGGAAGAAAAGCAATGCAAAAAATGACTTCAGGAGAAAGAAAGGACTCTAAGGGTGGTCTCCAGCTCAAGCTGAAAATAATTAAAAAGTTCTAGCCAAGAAAAGGGAAGGCGATCCTCTCCATGAGGCTTCCCTAGGTGAGCCCTGCAGTGCTCCTACCTGCAGCTAGCTGGTATATTTTCAGGTTGCAATCAATAATTACTGTGAATGGTCTGCTGTATGTTTCTGTGTTTGGAAGAATTTCATTTCCAGCACACCGGACTGGTCTGTATTTGCTTTATCTGTACATTTCTAGCCAGGGAAAAAGCCTAGAATTTGGCCCCACCGTTTTGCTTGTGTATTGACCCACATGATAAATCTGATTATTCACACCGGCAAGTCATTATCTAAATCAGAAAAAGCTTTGCAGCCCACCCCACACTATCTGTCATTTCCCTGGTATCAGCCATTTGTGCGTCTGCATCCTTTTCCTTGCACTGTGGAAGGTCTCAGGCAGTCCTCACTAGAGGAAACGGGGTTTGAAAGGCTCTTGTACACATGTGGAGGGGATGAAAGCCTGGGCCATGCACGCACAACACATGGCAGCACTAACAGTGCTCAGAGCTTCTCAAAATAATCAACCGAGCTGCAGTGACACAGCAAAATACATCATAATCACATCAATTATGCAATCACTATTTTGTGAAAACAAGCCTCTGGGATTTCTTTTTAAGTAATCAAAGAAATATCAGACGGGAAAACAATGAACCTTCCTACTACAAATGAGCAAGTCTCCACTGGGGAAGAGGAAAAAAAATGGAGAGAGAAGGAAAACTGGCCTCAGACAGGCCATGGAAGTGTCTAATTCTGCCGGCAAGAACGTGACCCCCTGATCTTCAGAGCTGGAGAGGGCAGAGCTGCTCATCGCCAGCACCCATGGGTGCCGCTGTCTGAGAGCTGGCCAGACCCCTTACAGAGTGGTCTCACTGCGCTGCCTGCAGGGGCCCTTGGGGGACGCGGAACGCCTCTCCTCACCAGGCTTGTGCAAGCGCTCTCAGGAGCTCCTGCTGAGCTGCTCCCGGACCAGGGGTGTGCTGGCCCTGGGGGATGGGTTACAGCTGCAGCAACCGCAGCCTGGATCTGGCAGCAGGGCTTTGGAAGGAACTATAAAGAAACACTTTGCCCTGCAGCTAAAAAGCCTGATAGAAATCTGTAAGCATGTGAATGGTAAGGGGAAAAAAGGGTCAATTCAGTCCTCTCCCTTCCCTCTTGCCTTCTTGAGATTTCAGATCGTCCCTTGTGCCCCTAGCTGCTCAGTGGGGCAGTTGGCCAACCCTCCTTGTCTCCTTGTCTCCATGACCCACGGCTGACTTCACTGGGAGCAGCACAGCCAGCATGACCGATGAGCCCATGGTGCCAGTGTGCTGCCGCAGCACCCAGGGCACCTGCCTAGCCAACAACCATCACCCCCAGGGAGTTTGCAGCCTGCAGCAGGATGAGGAACAGCCACTTCTCAACAGCCACATCTATCCCTTGGAGGCCAATGAAGTGATGGATGTCTCCCTGGCACATGGAACGGCCAAAGCAGGCACTGCGTGGGGTGGAGGGTGCCCTGGACCCCTATGAACCCCACCCCACGTGGGCCAGTGCTTGCTGGGGTAATGTGGCCCCTCGGGGAAGGGATTTGGGAGCAGCAGGTAGCGGGGGGGGGGGGGGGGGG
>JANRGW010023161.1:0-13922 GCA_024733675.1 Psilopsiagon aymara
CCCCCTTTCTTCTTTTTTTGTGTTTTAAATACAGACAATCAGCACAATTTGTCTGTCTGTGGTATAGGATTATTTGTAACTGTCATTCTGTGCACTTACGCTCTCTTAAAGATGTTCTCCTGAGATCATGCCATTTTGTTAAAGAAGAGGCAAAAAAGAGGGAGGAAAGCTCACATATTTTCATTTGTTTAACAGATTCCTCCAGGAATAAGGAGGTTTGTTCCTTATTCAGCATCAATACATTTATAAAGTAGTAAAAATTGTCTTTTTTTGCTTTGTTTCTTTGCTTTCAGCAATCCAGAAGATGTAAGAGGTATTTGGCTTTCCATAGGAGACAAATGCACCGTACAAGTACAGTCATAATGGTAATGTCCATTTTTAATTTGACTTGAATTCTGCCCACCACAAAAACAATCCAGCGAACTTCACCTGCAGCCCATCAAGCTTATAAAGGGGAAAAAAGAAAGGAAGAGAAGAACTTAATACCAAGGAACTTCAGTGCAGGCCACTGTTAACCGCAGCATGGAACCGGACACTATAGTTCCCTACCACCATAAAGTCTCCGCTGCAATAAAGAGTTACAAACCCATGTCCAAAATAGAAATCCACATCCCTTAAATGTTATCCTATTCATTGCCTGTACAACATGTTTAACTGGATAGCACTGCTTCACTAGGCAAACACAATGGAATTCTCCTTAACAACCTCTTTTGCGTAAACCTCAAGCTTGACCAAAAAGGAAGAAAACAAAATTCTCCATACAAAGCATTCCACAACACAAAACTAGGCTTTTTATCCGGAATATTTTGTACCAGCAGATTTGTCAGCACTCTTCCCAGACTCAGAGGGCTCATAACAACAAGTTAAAGTTCAAAGTGTTTGAAAATGTAGAATAAAGACAGAGAGGTGTGACGGAGAAACAGCAAATAATGTGAAGGATGGAATGGAGTTAATCCATGCTATATTACAGGAATGTTAATACAAGTTCTAGAAAATCGGGGTGGAAAACTTTGGTAGCTCCTAGGGAAACAAGGGAGGATGGAGGAAAGGAATGAACAGCCAAGGTCTGGGGAATGCTGCCACTACCAGTGTCCAGAGAGAGGACAAGAACCCTGCGGATGGGAAAACGACCTGAGGGTAAAAAGGCAGGCACACTGTTATAGGGATGGGGAATAGGTGGAAAAGCTCAAGAGAGGAAAGGGGAAGAATGGAGGCAGTTTGTGAGATGCTCTCCTTAGCTACCCACTTTTGAGAAGTCAATTATTTTCTCAAAGGAAGCTGAAACAAAGAGAAGTTAATTTTGTGAAATTGGACGTAAAATGGATGGGGAAGAGCCACAGAAGCTGTTAAAGCATCTGCAGTTCATTATGGATGGCAGATACGGTTAAAGAGCTTAAATTCTAAGTTTCCTTTGCAGAAGCATGGCCTTAAAGAGGATATCCAAGCTGCACGGTCAAGGGAAGTCTTGCATCTTCAGCAACTAGAGACCAGAGCCTCTAGTCAATGCCGGAGTACAAGAAGGGACCCAGGTCTGTGCAGTGGCTTCCACTCCCTAATAGGGATGAAAAGCAATAGATCTGCATTCCAGCTCTTGGCCAGCATTCAACGAAGCTTGTTTAACTCATGAAGCAGTCTGGATGTGGGAGCTATGGAAGTTTGAGCCACTAATGGGAGAATTAAGCTTTTGTAATGTATGCTTAGGTATCAAATGCGGTGTCATTTCAATAATAAAATAATTAAAGACCTGATATATGGATGTATTAGGCCGATTAGGTAGACACAGACAGACAGATTAGATGGGATGACCACAAAGAATAAAGTAAATATGAAATAGAGAAAAGTAAAGGGCAGAAAATTGAAACTAAAAGACTACTACAGATATATGAACTTGGCAAATAACTGGACTGATTTCCCTGAAGAAAGAAATATTAAGCTGGTCAAATAAAAATAGTAACTCATTTTTCCACGTTACTTTACTCTTGGACTATATATAATGTAAACACTACAAGAATTAGGGAAAACCAAGTGTGCAGAATGTAACGATGGAAATTACAGGCTGACAACCATCAATTACAGAATAAATATGATCCAAAAGCAGATGTAATAATAGCTGGCAAGACACATTAATAGAGTTTGACCTCCAGTTTCATTTACTTCTTTCAGGCAACCTGAATGCCATGGTGCTTACATAAACAATGCCTAATGCTTTGAACTTCCATAAAGCATGGCAAGAGTTAATTAAAATGATAACAATCACAGCACATCCCTTCCAATATAACAGAACAATAAGGAGACACTGTTTATTATAGAGTCCAATAATTGTTCACCAAAAATGTACAGTGAAAGACTAATGTTCAGTTTTTAAGATAACTTTTGGAGCTGGAACATCTCCTTCTTTGATATTTGCTAGCTGCTGAGATGCACGAACTGGGGAGAGGAGACTTTAGCAAACAAACCCATAATACACATGGATAAAAGCTATTTTTAATGGCATTAATGTTTAACGTGAACTGTTAAAAGCAACAAAATCAAAGTTAAAGCTGACAACTCCAAGTTCAGTTTAAAAAATAAAAGTTAAAAAAGCCTCAGCGTCTTATGCCAGTAATGTTGTAAGACTGCATTCTGAATATCTCAACTTTTGTTTTCCATTCTCTGATTCTTTCCATCAATGTGTACACTTGGAGGGGTTTGTTCTATTCTAGCCTGTTGTCATTATAATGGGATTGCCTTTGTTCCCTGAATCAGCAAAAAGCCATCAACACTGAGAAACAGAAGATCATAGAATAGTCAGGGTTGGAAAGGACCTTAAGCTCATCCAGTTCCAACCCCCTGCCATGGGCAGAGACACCTCACACTAAACCATACCATCCAAGGCTCTGTACAACCTGGCCATGAACACCGCCAGCAAGGGAGCATTCACAGCTTCCCTGGACAACCCATTCCAGTGCCACACCACCCTTACAGGAAAGAACTTCTTCCTTATATCCAATCTAAACTTCCCCTGTTTAAGTTTGAACCCGTTACCCCATGTCCTATCACTACAGTCCTTAATGAACAGTCCCTCCCCAACATCCCTATAGCCCCCTTCAGACACTGGAAGCTGCTCTGAGGTCTCCATGCAGCCTTCTCTTCTCCAGGCTGAACAGCCCCAACTTTCTCATCCTATCTCCATACAGGAGGTGCTCCAATCCCATGATCATCCTCATGGCCTCCTCTGGACTTATTCCAACAGTTCCATGTCCTTTTCATGTTGAGGACCCCAGAACTGCACACAATACTGCAAAATCATGTTATGAAACCTCAAGCTGCAAAATAAGGTCATCCATCCACCTTCCTAATAGTACCCATAGCCAGTGCCTCAAACTCCCCCTTCAGCAAGGTAGTAAAACAAACACCGCTCCAAGTTACAACTCTGAGAAAGTCTCCAGTCTCCTTACCCTTCCTGCAAGAATTTGTGCCTCTCTCTTTCCTTCCTAAAAAGTTTATAAAACCCTATAGGAGACCAAACTTCAGCTCATCAGCACCTCAAATGAATTCAATTTACTAAGTCACAACGTGTTACAAGCATTGCACATGGAAAGGGATCAGATTTTGATACCTACTGAAAACACTGACACAGCTTCTTCCAGACTGCTGGGTAACTCTTACACCCCTACCCACCTCCCAGCCAGCAGGAGGCAAGAAGGGAGGTGTTGTGCAGGAGCTAATGATGCACAAGATTTTCTCGTTAGGATAATTGGAAGGAGTACGATAGAAGGGGGAGGCAGATGCAGATTTGCCCACATGAGATTTGAGTCCAGAGAGCCAGGAAATTCCAGTGTCTTCATAAAATCCTACCTGCTGTGAGGAGGGAAATAAAACATGTCTCTAGATGCCTTCTTGTAAGGAGCCAGGTTTACATCCAGCTGTAAGGTTTACTGCTTAAATCAAGGCTAAACCCCATATCTGCTAGTCAACAAAAGTAGCGAAGCAAAGGCAGTTATCCTCTAGAGTAAAAAAAGCTACTCTGTGGGACGTCTGAACTTTTTCCTTTACATAAGTGTATGTTTTGGTTCATTGGTTGGTGTTATGATAGGACATGGGGAAATGGGTTTAAACTGAAACAGGGAAAGTTCAGGTTAGATATAAAGCAGAAGTTCTTCCCTGTGAGGGTGCTGAGGCACTGGCACAGATTGCCCAGAGAAGCTGTGGCTGCCCCATCCCTGGCAGTGTTTAAGGCCAGGCTTGAACAGAGCTACGGGTGCCACGGTCTAGGGTGAGGTATCCCTGCCCATGGCAGGGGGCTGGAACTGAATGATCTTCAGGTCCTTTCCAACCCAAACCAGTCTGGGATTCTATGATTTGTTTTGGGTTTTTCCCTTGGGAGGGGGAGATATTATCGTTGAATGAATTCAACTGAAAAAAGAAAGCTGCCTTCATCAACTAAGACATATTGGATCTACAACCTCCTGTCCCCCAATTGCCCTTTTCTTTTTCTTCACTGTTGCACTTGTCTAAGATGAAAGAAGGGGGAAAAGAAAGGTAAGAAAATAATAAATCCATCCATTTTAATTTCACTTCCCAAGCTATCAAATAGGTACGAATCTAAAATATTCAAACTAAATTTCTAAAACCACTGAAGAACTGTTTAAAACACAAAGAAGTCATTTGAAGGAAAGTGGTTTCCAGTGAGCTGGTTTCTCTGCCTTTGATGTTTTCTCACAAACACCTTTATCTAACCTTGTACAACACCGTTCTGTCTCTGTGCCGGATGAGCCCTGGCTGCACACAGCTCCTCTCTCTTTCACAGTTCTGTCTGCGATGCTGAGCAGCAGCCATGTCACAACTCCCAGTCATCAGTCTCATGATATCTGGGTAACTTTTAAAACCCGGGGTTTCATAATCTTTGCTTTAAAAAACCCATATAATACTGTAGATTTTCATGTCAGAAGTAAGTTTTTAGAATTCACAGTTCCAAAGGAAGATTTGGAAATATGATCTTGATACAATCTTCAGGTTTGGCCAACGGAAAGCAAATGAGAACCCTTAATAGTTTTAGTTCATGTTCATGACAGTTTTAGTCCATGAGATGCATGGGAGGCTCCTATGAGGCTTAGTTCACGAGATGTGGAGTCATCACTCTACTTCCCTAAAGAAATGCATATCCTAAAACTACCCACGTGAAGCAGCCTTGGTGAGCAAATCAAAGTCATTGACATAGATTTACCATCTGGCATTTTTAATTCCCTGAATGTGATGCACATCGCTCCACACAATGAGCTCCCTATAGGAACTCAAACCATGGTGTTGCATTTGCCCAGGTATTTCTTGCCAATTCTCTGAACTTTGGACAGACCTTTTCCAAGAAACACCAGTGGCTTTTTTTGGCTGCCATTTCAACTGACATAAGCCCCAAATCAGGAAAGGACCATAGAGCCTATGCCTCGAAGCAATTCAAGACAAAGTGAAGGAGGAAACAGGATTCACGCCAGCAAATGCTTTCTGGGCTGTTTGGGCTTTAGGTGAATCCTCACACTGCAGCAAGCCAGTTGAGAATCTTGGGATGAGTTCTTTCGTGCTGCGATTCTGCCCAGCCATATATGATACTCTGCCCAGCTCTGTTTCACGTAGGATTCTGCCCAGCTCATACTGAAATCAGCAAATTCTGCAGGCTCATGTGCCATGCATTCATATACACTTAAAGAGATGGAAGTTCTTTTAACTTTACCAAACTAGACTGAACTTGCCAATAGTCTTTTAGAAGAAGCAGTAAATGCGCCTTGAGGGGACAAATCCATTGCTGGACGGGCTGCTTGGTCTCACTGATTTCAGAAATCAGCGCAAGATTCTCCTTTGTTCATCTTCTCAAATGCTCCCAGCTCTGTTGTATGTAAATCAAAATCCACCCAGTACCACCTTTAGCAGTGGGCCCCAGATCACCAGTTTCTGCTTTGATGACCTGTTACCGCTTTTAAGGAAAGCAAACACTAAGGTTTGTATTGATTTCATGCCCCTGAAAATAACCCTGGAGAGCTACAGCTAATGGTTTTGCGTAATTTTTAATGGGGCAATATCTCATCATAGTCCTTCTCTAAATTTGACCCCCTTAAATTGCCTTCTGTTGAAGACTGACCAAATGACTGCAATTCTAGCGGCACAACCAGCACACCTGCAGCTAGTAGGGACACAAACCAAAGCCTGATGTTCGCTTATGGCAAACACAGAATCAGTTTAGCCAATTCTTCTGATGTACAGTCACAAATGAAGCAAAATGGCAGGGGAGGTGATGTGCAAAGACATGATTGGGGGTTACTCCCTACTACAACAATTATCTGCTGGCTAACTGGGATCACTACACTCGTGTGGAAATAGTTTTAATCAGCTCTTATACTATGGTACCAACTCATGGAGAATTTAAAGACAAAAATGAACTTCCAGGACGTGAAAAATTACTGAATTACAGCTCAATTTCTACTGGTTTAATTGAGCAGTTTTCTCAGGATATGGGGGGAATGATTCATGCGGTTCCCCACCTCCACAAGCAAGTTTTGCCAACCCATCTGCCACCCTAAATGTTGCAGCCAAGGCAACCCCATCGGTGGACTTCTGCTCCCTCTGCTGGGGCTGCAGAAATCCCATTAGCAGGCCCAGGGCTGGTTCCTTCAGAGGCAGGAGCACAACCAGTTTCACGGAGGAGGAAGATCGTGCCCCAGCACTGGCTCCAGAATGGTGCTAACACCATTGCTAGGCATGACTTGCAAATACACAGCAAATAAACAGCTGCAATCCTTTGGAACAACAAAAGCCCTAAACCCATGGGGAACATGAGTTGAAAGCGTCAGAAGTAAAAGATAATGATTTTTTTTTTAATACTGTGAAAAGAGGTGGAATCAAAAGGAAATGACAACACCCATTTAAGCCTTCAGTGCGTCTCTCTGGCTTTACCAGTTGTTCCCTCCTAGCACACAAGCGTGCTGCGACGCGACAGGCTGGCTCGCTGCCACGTGTGATGGGAGAAAAGACAAATATCCTCCTTACAATGGACAACAAAGTCTTGCTTCTGCATTCCAAGTCAGAAACAAATCCAGAATTCCATTAAAACCTCTGCTCAAGTCAGCTTTCCTGTAGCCTTCTCTATAGATGCTTTTAGTGTCTGACTACTTAGAAATCACAAGAGTGTTGAACTGTTCAGTGCCTCTGACCCTCCTCCCATCGGCAAACTGATCTGGTGATAAAATGCAAAGGGCTTGTGTTATTTGCATTTTTACTCAGTGTAGTCACAGATCACAAAATAAATCAGTAAACTGAGCTACAAGGCTTCCAATTTGCAGCCACCAAACCTTCTAAACAATCATCTGTGCTTAAATACCCAAATCCCTTCAAATGCAGTAATTTCTTTGTCAACTAAAACAGTTACAAAAATTCCATCCCCCAAACACTTCCACATACTGACTGCCTTAAAGAAAGCAGACAAATGAAAGTGCACAATTTCTCCTTAATATACTCCAGAGAATTAAAAATACCCAAGGAACTGAAATGCTAAAATCACCCATGGTATTTCCTTCCGAGCTGTCAAACACTGTTCCTCCAGCTCCATAAAAGAGAATTGAGAGCTGTTTTCCCGGTTTAAAAGATCACAAGCCCTGACGTGGTCCAGGTGCCAGCATCACTAAACCCACCGCCAGGGATGCCAGCAATTAGCATCGTTCCTGACAGGCTCTGAAAAGGAGCCAAATGCATGAGGAGTGAACAAACCTCCCGCTGCTCAGGTCACTCTGCCAGGGCAGGGCCCAAGCACCTTCATGCACCTCGCAGGGGAATCCTGTTACATCCTTTATCAGGCCACTTGAACAGCTCCACAGCATCGCACCCCCATGAAAATACAGGCACTTGCCACATTAAATATCATCTCTCTGTGTAATGCGAATTATTTTGTTAGGTATGTCCAGGATAACAACTTATGAACGACATAACTATGGCTGTGTCAGAATTAAGTCACTCAGATGCTCAAGTTCTTATTAACGTGGTCCTGAATTGCCTCTTCCAGTATAAATGAAGTAAACACAGTCAAACCCTTTTTGACAAACACAGATATAAATCAACGCTACATTTGAAGCACATCTCTGTGATGTCTTAGTTGGAATTTGCAATGTGTTAGGACAAATGTTGCTGTTTCCCTTGTCCTGTGTGAAAAATATTTAAGTATTTAAAATATGATCTCGTTCATTCATATGCTAATGGCTACAAACAGTGCTCCAGTCCACGCCGCACAAAAGCTGAAAGAGATTTCACTAGGACTTTACCTCTTCTTAGTAAATTAGGTATTACAACAGTTAGTAAATGGATGTACTGAGGGCATTGTAAAGTTGCCACTCAGCTCTGCACTAATAAAGGGACTGCGCAGCGTTGAAAAACATGACAAATGTGCCACGGGAGTTTAAAAATAAATAAGTAAATAAATAATAAAATCAGAGGAATAAGAATTCCAGAGGCTACAGAAGTACTTTGGCGGGGATGTATTTCCTCCCCATATCACAGAACTATTAGAGATGAAGTGTGTGGTTTCAGTTTGCAGCGCTTTGTTTCTGAGCGTGCGATTTGTTCCTTGTCACTGCTGCAGGGGTGCAGGCACACACCGGCTCCGTTCCTGCCCCTTCCCTCTGATGCTAATCTCATCCCTCCACTCTGGTATTTCCCAACAATAGTGGTCATTGGAATACTGCTAATCCTTTTAGCAAGTGCTAATAATTAGGCATTAGCACAAATAATATTAAATCTTTTTTCCTAATAATTACATATATAATGGATGTGTCTTTAAAAAGTTGTTTACAGCTACTTAACCCATGAATAATTGGTGTCTCATCCTGAAAGAGGAGAAAGCTTGTCTTGGAGTCCCAGTTACAAATGCTTTCTCCCTCCCTTCTTTAAAAACAGTTCTACAGCTGTTGTCCGCAATTAAAACTGTTAAACCACTATTAAACCCAAATTTCTTTATTAAAGGGATTACTCAAGCCAGCTGAATTGGTTTTTAAAGTAGTGGATCATGTCAAATAATTTCCAGTTTCAATGATCAGTGAATGGTCCAAACGTAGCAAGACCCTGCTCTGAACAGTTCAGCTTCTTTACTCCCCCAGCACAGGCTGCTTGTTGCTATATGACTAGTTTAATTGTGGGCTGTAATAAAGGTCATAATTAATATCCCAACACAGACACTAACAAACAATTTTAAATTGCCAGCATAATCAAATGATGCAAACATCTATGAGCTACAAAAGTTCATTGCCGCAACTGACAATTTCTTAATTGTATTCAGTCATTCATGGAAATTTTATTAACATCGAACTGATGTATCCTGCCCTTACTCTGTCACAACACCAGGGATCTAATTTCATTATTTTCCACAAGATTTGCTTGACTACTGCCATGATTCTAATATTGCTTTAGTCCAGATGTTTATGCTATTTAAATTAGGAAGAAAAGGCTTTTGGGTAAACACAATTAAAGAAGTATTTTTTTTTCCTCCTTTCCCCCCCCCACCCCTTTCCCTTTTTCTCTCCTTCCCAAATTTAGTTTAACAATCTTCTTTTAATTAATGAATATAACTGCAAAGAAGATGGGTTTTCCCCCCTCATTTTTTATGCTCGTTCCCCACTGCGTGCAACATACACCGAGTATATGGCTCCAGCTAGTTCTAAATATAACAACCTTTTAATTTTTCACTTACATTTGAGTGCTCATTAAAGTGAAAGATAGCAGTGCATGACAACTGCACTTTTCCTCCTTTGACTCTTAAATCAATCCCCAATATATTTTGAGCATCACAGAAACAGTTTGAATCTTTCTCCTTCCTCCTGTGGCGCTGCACCCCTGAAGTCTGTGACTGAAGGATAACCCGTGTTTCTGGTGTCTGGAGTGCTCAGCATCGACTCTGCATGACAGCAGAGGAATCAGTGCAGCTGGAACACTGAAATCCAAAGGAGAATTTTGCTTCTGCTTTTTGATACCACTCAAATACATTCATTTTCTTCTCCTGTTGGACACCAGCGTTTCATTCACATCAAATCTCTTTCCTAGGAAACAAAGCTATGATGTCTGAAGTAGGACCCCCCTCCTTTTGTCTGTTGTAAAGAAGCTGATTTCATAGAAAAATTTGATTTTTTTCAGGAAAGAGCTAATAAAAATCAGACCACATTTTTATAACCCTCAGCACTACTTCAGTAAGGTCAAACCATGCCTGAATAGGGGGTACCCGCTTCCCCACCAGAGCACATACACTTGACTATTATTCCTAAGCATAAAACCTGACAACTCCAGTATTCATAACACAGTCTTTCAAAAATAAACTGTCTTGAGACAGTGTTTCGAAAGGCTCCAAAGTAGATTTTCAACCCAGCTTTTTGTCAGTGTTTGTAAAGGAGATTGAATAATTTGTGTGATTGCAGCCGAGTGAAGATTCACACCGCCCGGTGCCAGACAGTCGTCAGATGCACAGAAAACTTACTGCTGCAATTAGTTAGCAACTGCTTGTAGAATTCACAAGCACAATGGCATTTATAAATAGCCTCTGTATTTGCTGTCCTTATGAAATGGTGTTTATGCAGGGTGCAGACGGGGTCATTAGCACCTTTTTGCTCTGCAAATTCCTTTCCTCCCCCAAAACCTGGGTGGAAGGATGATAGAACTTGATTGATCTACGCTATTATTCTTTTTGTGTGTCTTACATTGCGCCAAAGAATGGAGCTCTCCATCCATCACCCACAAAACTGGGGAGGCAAAAGTTACACTCGGTTGTTGTGGACGCCGTTTTGTTTGGACAGAGAGTTCTGGTTGCTCCCCAAGCCCTCCGGGAGCCGTGCAGTGAGACAGCATGTGCGGCTTCCCCGACTAATGCTGTTCGACACGACCCTTGTGCTTTTGACTTTCACTATTACCCTTTTGTATGTGCCTTGGAATAGGAATCTCGGCAGCAAGTTGGGCTTCCATGTACAGAGGAGACACTGGAAAACTTTCTTTCTCTTTCAAAGCACATTATTGAAGTGGAACACAGCTACTAGCAAATCACCAAACCAATTCCTGCTCACAATGCACATGTATTTTCTGTCGGCCCCTTGCAAACCTGGCTCTGCAGCTTTAAGCGTGGCTCTACTTCCATCATGTGCTAATAGGGAGATCTATGTTTGGCAATCTTTCCCAGTATACCATGTCAATTTTACAAAACCTAAAAGTATTGTTGAAAAAATATTATCCCAAGAACATACGTAAAATTATAAATATTCAGCACATCAAGCTTTTGATATACTTTAGTGCACATGAACTGAGTAGCTGTCAAAATTACAACAGGCAACTCAAGTAATTATGCAGATTTATGCAAAACATTAACAAGAAGAATTAAATGCACAAATGAGGTGGCTACACTTGAATTGTTAAGATTATGAATAATTACCATGAATCTTTTTGCTCTTAATATAACTTGTTTTTGATAAACAAAGCCTTAATTATCAGAATACTTTTGAGAATTTTGGTGACCTTCATTAATCTTACAAAACAAGTCTCTTGTGTTCTGCATTGTAAAAGGCACATGCTTAGAATAAGTACACAAACCATGGGAAAAGCATATGTTAATGGCTACTACAAACCAGCAAATGATACCTCAGGTTGGGAGCAGACCGCATTCTGCACACGTAGGTGAAATAATATGAAGTATTTGGAAGTATTCTAGGCTGAATAATATCTGACAAAGGCAGGGAGAAGGCTGCTACATGAGAAATTATTTCATTTTGCAAAAGAACAGGTTATTTTAAGACTGGAAGTGAAATCTCAGCCTACTAATTTCTCATCTCGACGATACAGTAGGTGCAATAAATCATTTACAAAAGCAATAGAGAAACCCAAACATCCCCCTCCCCGCACCCTGCGACTCGTCGCAGTCATCTCTGCTTGCTCCAGGTGAACACGGCATCCCGGCTGCCGCCTTTGCCGCGCTGGCATCCAGCTGCCAGGCGGAACGCGGGGAGCGGTTTTCACTCTGCTTCACTGCAGCTTCCGACGCTGCCCCCTTCCTTCCCCGGGAACAGTGGGACCTCTTCACGTCCCCTCCGTTTGCTTCAGAATTAATTTGCAGCGCTGTCATCGGCAGTAACAATCCACTGATCAACAGTTGCAACTCTTCATGACACTGTCAAACTCCCAGCTGCCACCGTGGCAGCCGCCTTCGCCCAGGCCCAGCCACTCTGCCTTGGGACTAGTAGTAAAGAAGAACTTTGGAAGCATTGAGTCTTTAATGCCAGCCACACTGTTTCTTCCCAAGAGAGCAAGCTGTCAGATCAATGGCGGGTTTGTCAGAAAATCTCTCCGAGGGACTTGAATTTGTTTTGACAAATGTCAAATAGCTTTGATGCATAAAAATTAACTTAAGGAGGTCATAATTAGACAAAACACAAACTTGCATTTTGCTGGGACTTGTATCGCTTTAGAGCTTTGCAAAACAATAAGAAACCAAACGCCGCCCGGATGTACTGAAGCCCTGTGCAGTGGGAGCCTCTGCTTTGAAATAATACAGCAACAGAATTCCTGTCCTCCAGGAGAAAGTGCGTGAGCGTGGCCACGTTTCCAGAAAGGCTTTGCCCGGCATGGCTCTATGTAGCACAGCCAAGCCTGGGGTCACCATCCCCATCCCATTCCCAACTCTCTCCTAGCTCCAGCAGGGAGGAAATCCCTCTCAAAGGGAGGCTGCTCTGTTTTCCCCATGCCTTAGGGCCATGCTGGCCATCAGAAACAGGCTGCAGGAGCACACACTGCCCAGCACACACAGAAAGGAAGTGCCAGCTCTTCTCCCTTTCCATACCAATACCCACCAAAGAAGCTCAAACCTCTCCTTAAGCCTGTGCCCAGGAGCACACACACGTGGTTTGGTGCATTGCTCCCCATCAGTGCTCCTCTTCCTTGGAAGGGTCACTTTTGCAGCTGTAAGGAACAATTCCTTTTCAGATCCATTCAATCCTTGGTTTCTTTTTCCAAAACACTGATTAGAATATCAAATACAAGGACTTTTCTCACTTGACAGAACTGATATTCAACAAGTGGGTGTTGCATCAAGACCTCCAAATGATTTCCCAGCAGCCAGCCAGGAGCCAACACACAGTTAACACTTCCCATTCACAAACATCACTCCTCACATACGACAAGGCCATGGGTGCCTGTTTTGCTGTTGCAACTCTGGACTCCCGAGAGACCTGTGTCAGCCCCTAAGAATACAGCGACATTTCACTACTTTTACCAAATAGGGTAAATATTGTAATTAGCAGAGTAAGAAACATATAACTAATTCCAGCTGAACTGCATGAATAAATAAGCAAGGAGACTTTTGCTGTGTATTCTGTTTGCTTTGTGTGCTGCTTGTAACAACTTCGGTCATTCAGAATCCCACTAATCAACACTAAACTTCTTCAACAGAGGAAAATCCTCATGTCCAGTGATGGCAACAGTGAACTCCAGTTGATATCAGCATGGTCACATGTTTATCAGCCTGACTATGCCACTGCCCACAACATACACACAAAGAGAATCCAGATATGAGAGAAAGATAAGAAAGGCGGGCTGGGATCAAACCCAGATGAAAACGACAAAAGAGGTAGATTTATTGTGCTATTCTGTTTCACAAAGCAAAACCGGGTTGCTCAAAATCAATGCCTTAAAATGATCATGGGACTCAAAGAACATCTACTTCTGTGGCACCAAGTTATTTTTCAAGAGCTGCTCAAAGCAAACACACTGTGCCAGCCGCAAGATCTTCGATGCAAGTTTCTGGTATAGCTCAAATTCATGGAACCATAGAATAGTCAAGGTTGGAAAAGACCTTAAGCTCACCCAGTTCCAACCCCCTGCCATGGGCAGGGACACCTCACACTAAACAATGCCACCCAAGGCTATGTCCAACCTGGCCT